>KN729377.1:5282-16939 GCA_000816745.1 Ancylostoma duodenale
CGATCCTCGTCGGAATCCGACGCATCGGATTCCGACGACGACGCCTGTTTTTACTCCATCGGAACGATTTGCCTCCGAATCGGCGTCGGAGTCCGACGCCGATTCGGAGCCACTAGTGGATCCGATGCGACGTCGGACTCCGATGCATCAATCGATAGGACCTCGTGTGGCGGATTTTCTCAGCTGTTTTCAACCGAGTTTCGTTATTTTCTTTTGTTTTCAAGTTATAATCACGTGATTTATAATGAGGCAATCATTATCTTGATCCTTACTGCTTGTAGGAGAAAGAAAAACTAGGAGGAAACGTCAGAAATCGCTAAAAAACCGCCTGATTTGCAATGAAAACATGCAAAATCCATGGGTGGAAACAGCTGATCCGAAATTGTGTGCCTACGGACTATAAACAAAGCCACGACGCGTCGTTCCGATTTCGTATCCGATCGTCGCAGCCCACATCCGATGCGAATCGGAATCCGACGCACTATAAATAACGCTTTTACCGACCTGCAAACTGTACCATTTCCTTCTGCTCCGCGCGAAGCGAAGCAGGGCTCGCTTCTCGCGGAGACTTCAAACAGGTGCGAGCGACCAGCGAGGACTTGTCTCAGCATTAGCATTTTCAGACGGTATTTCGATGCTAAGACCGTGGATGCAGCTGTCCAAGAACGAAATGCAACGAAAGTGACGGAGTGGAGTCATAAGCATCGCTAACAATAAACGTAACTAAGAAAATGTCCGAAAATATGGGAAAAATGAACTCTCACACTGAAACCCAAGTTGTTTTGATGCGAAAGACGTGACTGCACAGAGCGCGCAAACAGCACGAGCAAGCGATGCATTCCTTCCCCTCGAAAAGTTTCATGGATAGCAGGGAGCCCCGCTGGGGAGGAGAGGGGATCGCTCCCCTGGGGCAGCACATCCCCTCCCCTCCTCCAGCGAGGATGTTCATGCATACGGGCCAGTAAGACCGAGTTTGCGATTCTCCAACAGTTTGAATATCAGGAATTTCTGTATAGGTGAATTCATATGTGCAACGGTCACTTGTCCGTTCCACTGAAACCTATGTTATACCAATATTCTATGCCTAAATTTCTCGAAGCACTTCGAATATTGCAGCTGTAATTTCAATTTCCACCAAGTACCATTTCAGGAAAACCAGTTCAAGTGTGGCTTGAGGACTATTCCAGCTTTCTACTTCATATGTATCGCATTCAACGTTTTCATGGTAACTTGGCATGGATCCAAATGTTAGTTCAAATATCGTTGTTCATCTGACGTCTCACAGTGACGATGCACACCGCTACCCTTGTCCCTGTCAGCAAAGGGACTAAAAACCAGAGAGCGCCAAGTGCTACATACTCAAGAGATTGAGCCGAGGAGATATGTGTATGTCGTCAGAGCTTCCAAGAGCAGTGCGGTCATAGATAAAATAATGTAAAGTAAATGCACTTACAAATGTACATAATAGGTACAGTGGCTGCCACATATTTAGCACGCTGCCAATTTTGGGCGATCAGCTGATGAAAATATAAAATCCGTATTTCAAGCATGGAGTGAGCTATCATAACAGTAGTCGAGAATGTGATAAGGTATAACTTTCCCATTCTTACCTACCTCAAGAGAATGTTTCTGAATGAATTTGCACCCATTCTTTGCGTTTCGAGCTCAAAACGCAGTACTTTTGAGAATATCTTCGTTTTTTTTTTCGTACTTCATTTCACCGAGTCCATGGAAAATGTGATTCTGTTCTCGATATCAAAGGGCGTTTTGCTACATTAGTTTTGATGAGCAGTTGTTCACCTCAGGGAAGAACAAGGGTCGTCAGTACATATCGCCAAAAGAAAAAAAGCGAAAAAAAGGACTCATGGTGATTACAAGCAGAAAGCATGCACTTCAGCTGCAAATTTTTCTCCTGTTTGTGCTACAAACAGGCACTCAGGCAATCACCGGAAAATTCTGACGCTTGCATCATTCTCTAGATTCAATTGAATGAAATTTTCGACAAATTTCACGGTTTGTTTCTGTTCCTGGCTCCAACTGGTACGAAGAGTACTCTAATAACGTTCACAGCAGAATGTCAAGCAGAAAATTGTCTAATTAAAATCAATACTTCACTTCTCTCCATAGGTAGCTAGTTACAAGGCTTTTATACAATCCACCCGCCTTTAAAATCTGCGAAATAAACGCGATGTCGCGTCGGAAGCGCCGCCTCGCCATAACTCTGTTCAACATGAAGCATTCGCAAAGGGAAGCACACAGGCGGAATCAGCACATTCTGATCTACCAGATGCACTACTTAGAATTTGAGAATCTCGAAATTTTTGCGATTTTGCTGACGTCACAGCAGGCTGGCGTTAGCGACACCCGGATGCTCGTCGGGTCTCGCCTAATTGTATCCTCAGGCACCACCGACTTTCCGCAATCTCTGGAATTCTTGGAAAACTGGAGATTTTAGGAAATGTTTCTAACTACAAGAAAGATTAAGAATTAAGATGAACTTTCCTACAGATCTCACATTTCACAAATTTCAGACATGGAACTTCAAAACCTCGAATTTAACGCTGTTTTCATTGGAATTTAATAGAAAATTAACTCCAACAGAGACTTGCATAATTAAATTTCTAGAATTGTAAAGTAACTTGCACCATGAATTCGGCTTCTATAAATACCCACACTTCATATATTCAACCAGAAAAATTGGTTTTGAAAACCAAAATATAAAAGTTTCAATTTTGATAGTTTTTATTGCTCGTGATTCTATTAATTTTCAGATGTCGTATATTTTATCAATGTTTCATGTTTGTACGAAGTATTTATCTTTTTTTGTGGATTTTACGAATTGCTCATGATTTGAAGTTCAAATTCAAAAATTTACTGCACCACATAGTTAAAAAATTCCATTTTCGGGATTTACTCAAATTTTGCCAGTTCACTTCGAATAATTACTATTTCGATGGATTGACAATAATTATACAATAGTTTCACTATCCTTGGTTTTCAGTTCGGATATAGAAGAATTTTTTTTTCGAAATTTGAAGAAGCGATTCTTTTCACAGCAGTCAACACGTTTTTATCCGTTTTCACATTTTTATTTTTAGTTTTCCTTCAGAATCTCCTCAGATTACTTGGATCCCCATAATTCTCAGATCGTTGCAGGTGCCGTAGCGAGCGCTCGCTAGCGGGGCTCCTATGACAGCGCTGCGTAGCCTACAGGCTCGCACTGGGTTATCGATTGCGCAGATGGTCCTAAGCCATTTGGTGTTCAACTGCACAATATGTACGCAATAATTTGTAGGCATACCTTGCACATGATAATTTTACGAAATGATTCCCACAGAAAAAATCAATATTCATACAAATGATTAATTTTTATAATTTTTTTTTCAGATTTTATTTCGAAATGCCTTGATAATCGATAAAAAGTGATGAAAAAGTGACTGAATTTCATTGGGTAAGGAGTTCCCTCCATCTTTTTTCTTTTATATATTTTTCGTCTTATTCTCAGTTTATTTCGAAAGGTGGAGCATCTAAAAGAAAATGAAACAAATTTTTTAAAAAATTTGAAATCAGTGCACGCGGAGATGAAAATCCAAAATAGGCATCTTTTATCGATTTTCAGGGCATTTTGAGGAGAAATGAAAAGAAAACTTTGGAAATCATTTAATTTCATGTCATTGATTCTTGATGAGAATCATCTCGTGAAATCATCATATACAAGGTTTGTTTACAAATCATTTCGTACACATTGTGTACGACTTGAACATGAAATGTCTCAGGATCATCTCTACAATCGATAATCCGCTACGTGCCTGAAATCGCTTCCTCAAAATAAAAAAATGCTTGAATTCAATGCCAAATTCCCGTTTATTATTAATTTCTACTACTAGTGCGGGAGGATAGACCTATTATTTATCCTGTGAAGCAATAATTCTTTAGCAGAAACGACAAAACATGAACAATTCACAAACATGGAATTTTCTGACTTGTGTGAAACGGTGAATTTTTGAATTTAAACCTCAAATAAAGAACACGTCATATAATTCAGGAAAATCATGAACATTTCGTAGAAATGTGAAACATTGAAAAAATTCACAAAATAAACTGGAGTCACGAGCAATAAAAACTGCCAAAATTGAAATTTTTATATTTTGGTTTTCAAAACCAATTTTTCTGGTTGAATATATGAAGTGTGGGTATTTATAGAAGCTGAATTCATGGTGCAAGTTACTTTACAATTCTAGAAATTTAATTATACAAGTCTCTGTTGGGGTTAATTTTCTATTAAATTCCAATGAAAACAGCGTTAAATTCGAGGTTTTGAAGTTCCATGTCTGAAATTTGTGAAATGTGAGATCTGTAGGAAAGTTCATCTTAATTCTTAATCTTTCTTGTAGTTAGAAACATTTCCTAAGATCTCCAGTTTTCCAAGAATTCCAGAGATTGCGGAAAGTCGGTGGTACCTGAGGATACAATTAGGCGAGACCCGACGAGCATCCGGGTGTCGCTAACGCCAGCCTGCTGTGACGTCAGCAAAATCGCAAAAATTTCGAGATTCTCAAATTCTAAGTAGTGCATCTGGTAGATCAGAATGTGCTGATTCCGAATGTGTGCTTCCCTTTGCGAATGCTTCATATTGAACAGAGTTATGGCGAGGCGCCGCTTCCGACGCGACATCGCGTTTATTTCGCAGATTTTAAAGGCGGCACCGACGGGACCGTACTTATGATTAGTTCGAGGGACCAGACGGAATTGAAACCTTATTTTTTTAATCCAGTCGAAACTAACTCCGTGCCAATGGCAAGCAAGAGGAAGGAAGCCTCTATAGAGCCTCGACACATACTCGAACTTGGTTTTGATTGCTCATCCTTCGGCTGATATATGCAAAAAATTCTGTGGTCCAAAATCGTGGGTGTGCTAAATATGTGGCTGCCACTGTACATATGTACACGTGTACGCTTCAAGATACTACAAACATTAAACAGCAGACTAATTGCACAGTAAGAACTGAGAGAGAAAGAAACGCAGCGGCTAATTAGCAATTGTTCGGTATTGAAAAACCTTTTCTAGTGCTTCATTTCGATCATATTCCAATTTGGTCCTCATCAATACTCGCTATCGGATATGGTGGTATTGCCGTCCTTATTTTTCTACTTGTCATTAGGCCTCGACTTCTAAGGAGCACCCAAGATATGTACGTGATTTCGTAACTTTCAGAAGCTTCTTCCTTTTTTTCTCTTGTTCTCTCAGCAGTTACAATCAAAAATTTCTCGTTTTATGTATTCCGTGAGCGATCAAGAACCCAATGGATTACCAGGTACTTCAACATTCTCTGTCGATGAGTCACCCAAAGAGAATCCCAAGGAAAATGTGGATTCACCAAAGTGTCAGTCGCATTAATGTCACTGGGATTGCTCCCGGAGCACGATCGCTTCCAAACTTCAGCTGTAACGACATTCTTCCATTGGCTTCGCCCCGACCCTAACCAGATCGAGGACCCGAGAACTGATAGGCTTTTCGGACTTATTCAGATATTAACGGCATGTTTTGCTGGATTTGCTCACGGAGCCCAGGATGTCAGGTTGGTGTTTGATATCTTGTGTTCTTGTCGATATACGTAGATATGTTAAACCAATATTTTCCAGCAACGCAGTCGCTCCACTAGCTGCCTTGGTATCAATTTATTCGCAGAAGTCTTCCAGTCAAACTGAGGAGGTGATAAATATCTATAGATCCCTAAAGACTTCGCTCGTATTACTTCACGAATGATTATAATTAACTGTAGTGCAGTGGGCCGACTCCCCACGTTGCATCATCTGCGTCTTGACACTCTAATGGTCTGCGCATGCGCATATTCCACTGACATCACCGTTCTTAAAGGCAGCACCCACGAAAAAAATGTCACTCAGATTTTAGCGCGATCTTGGATTTCTGACTATGAGGAACATGGGTAATGTGGGTAATTTTGTCAGAGCTCACGTTAAAATACTTTTCGGATGCTACCAATTTGCTGCATTATAGCAAGGCGGCCGAGTAATGCTGGTGGAGGAGATCAAGGAAGTCGATAACGCTGCCTTTATTGTCAACGAAATTCTAGGCGCAACTAGATACTCGACTAATTTTGCAGCTTTTTCGCAGGAGAAAGAGCGCAAACGAAAGGGAAATAGAATGTTCACCACAGAGACATGCCTCAAGAAAAGAAATAAAAGCTACGGTTGAGTGTAAAGCACTATAAGACGAAAATTTACACCATATTTGAAAATTCGGATGTTCTGGGAAAAAAGAAGCGAACATCCGGTCTAATAACAATTGAAAGAGCGTACATGGGGTAAACAGATCATTACAATGTAAAAATCCTCGAAATGAGCATGGGAAGCAAATGTTTTCTTCGGGAAACTGACTGACTGCGGCAGAAAACAGCTGATTCGTATCGCGTCACATCTCATCCGCGGATACCCTGATACCAAGTCTAACTTGTTATATCTTGGGAACGCTGATGCCTTCGGCGGTGCAACTTGGTAGAATTACTGGGACTATCGTCCAGACTCCAAAACATTCAAAATTTTGGACATGAAGAATATCGTGGGTACTGCCTTTAACCACGATCTATCCTAAGGTGTAGCGCGGAGAAGGGACGCTCAGCACGTACTCATGAATTTCCCCGGGTAGGTTGTGACCTACGCACTGTCCGAAAGGATGAGTTTACCTGACGAAAATGAACTTACTTTCCCCGACGGACTTGCGTCAGTCAGCAGCAGCAGCTTATGATAAAAGTAGTCAAATACATTTACATCACATTTCCCTGGAGAAACTCGTCCACTCTATGTTCGTGAATCCCACTACAGACCACTGGACTCTCTTATCTGTTTTACAATTTTTCAAGGTTCCCATTTACGTGCTGCTACTGGGAGTGTCAGGAATTTGCGCTGGGTTGTGGATATTTGGTGATAGAGTGATAGCAACAGTCGGATCAAAGGTCTCACGAATCAATCCAGCCAGGCTCGTGGATTAGTTTGCAATTAATTTCAAAGCATACGAAGCACTGCTCTTCTTCTTTTTAGCGGCTTCACAATTGAGTTCGGTGCAGCACTGACTTCGCTGCTCGCCAGTAAATTCGCTCTTCCGATCAGCACCACTCACTGCCTAGTAAGTCAGCATCACAAATGCTCTCAGGTCTTTTCCTCTAACGCCATCCAACTCTGACGTAGCCATTCTCTTAAATGGTCGGCAAATCAAGCAAAGCGTGCCATTCAAGGAAAATTCGAGATTCTGGCTGATGTCCTTCACGTCAAGTACATAAGAAAGAGCTTCACAAAGTTCTCGAATAGCTATCATTTCAATTCCGCTGCTATTCATAGATTCAGATTTCACCTTTGGTTTAAAGTACAGTACTGAGTTTAGATTGGTTCAGTGGTTGCGGTTGGCAGCTTTCGTGGCAAAGAGCCTATTCAGTGGAAGATGCTGAGAAATATTGTCATTTCATGGGTGGTCACCATTCCTATTTCGGGTGAGGTGACTGTTGACACTGGTTGCTTGAAATACATGAGATCATTGAAATATTTACAGGAATTGCCTTTGCGTTAATTATGTTCGTACTGAAGATGACTACCTAATGGCTCAGTCAATTCCATTCACTTACACTATAATGAAACTGTGGATTTTGATAACTTTGCCAGATTGTGATTGTAAATTGTCTTCTGTTCAATGGACATATTTCATCCGAATAGGTTGATGAATATATTCGATACGTCAGAGAACATTGCGGAGCCGCAAAGAAGTTAGAACCGCACTCACGAACCCGACAGCCTTACCCGTGCTCGTCCACTGACGACGCGTCAGCTTACAGGTCCTGTAGCCTGTACAAGCTCATACATATAACTTTTGCCCGGCGGGACTAGCAGATGTCAAGGTGAAAATCTTGAGCATATTTTCAAGCATTACAGAACAATGAAAATTTTTGCAGCCATGTAAGGTCCCTACCTAAAACTGTCATTTGAAATTCACAGCCATTCAAACCGAACTTCTTTCCGAAAAGAAGTTTTCTTTTTTCCTTTCTTTCAAATGCCTTTCCGCTCTCAAATACGTGCGAGACTCGAATAATCGAAAAAGACCATGCTATTAGGTTGATGCAAAAGGAATGGCGCCACTTTTTTCAAGAACATATAATTTCGTTTAGACGAAGCATTACATCTAAGTATGGTAACAACCTTGTAGGGCAAAGAAAGCTCTTTTATTCTGTATGCATAAGAGGTTTCCCATCCAGGTATTTCACGTGAAACAATTGAAAATGTCCAAAAAACTCGTCCCCAATTTTTCAAATTTCCTGGATTTTTCTATCAGACCACAGCCAATGCAGTCCAAAACATCTTCTTTGTATTAGGTTATGATGTCAGCCCTAGCTGCATATATGAGCTCTAGTGCAACGGCTTCGCTGTTGGAGGAATGGGGATGAGCACTTTTTAAAGCATTTTTCTTGTTATTTCTAGGATTCTTGTTGGATGATCCTCTCCAACATGCTGTCCAGAAAGTACACCTTCAAACAACACCTACTGATGTATTAGCCCCGAACAGTCGCTAAATTTCTGCTGGAAAAACGCTTTAAACGCTCAAAAGCCCATCTTCTGCAACACAAATTTCGGCCAAAATTTGCTTCCGATAGCTGGCTTGAACATTGATAATTTAGATGGGAAACTTTTGTGCATTCATCGTATTCTTCAAGATTGTAGTATGTCTACAGCTTTTCCCAGCTCTAGAAACCCTTACTCCGGAGGAAAAAAATCGCCAAACATTACTATGTGAAGACGAGGTTCTTGTTGTTCTTGGTTTCACTGCTTTACGAGACATAGACGAACGGCGTCAGGGACCTGCTCATAAGATAAGCAATCGTCGCTGCTAATTAAGTTACCTTTATGGTTTGCCGAAATTATTGTTCATTAAAGTTGCGAAAGAAAATAGAGTCAACGCCAAAAAGCGCCACTCCTTTTGCATCAACCTAATAATATTCCTTTTTCATCAATAGTACATGCTTTTCGAGTGATTCACTCTTCAGAACAAGACTGAGTAAATGAAGTTTTTATTAGTGCATAAAATCTGATCATTTAAAACGTGAATTTACAGAACTACATCAACAAGATCTCTTTTTAAAAGGACGCTTTTCGAACCTTCACTTATAATTTAACGCTACACAAGGCACAAGGGTAAATACCAGTGGTTAATTTAAATAAAAAGCTACACCTGACTCTAATAATAATAATGATGTTAACGTGATAAATGCGCTAGAAACATACACAAATCACAATGGACGCACAACACCGGACACGCCACAGAAGCCCCGTCTTCTGCACGTCGCAAAGACTTCAAACATAACAATAGAATAACTGCAAAACGATAATAATGTTGAATATTCTGCTAACATTCCAATAGTAAGAGCGACTAATCAGCACGTTACGTACATACTTAAAGCATAACGCCTCGTATTCTACAAAGAAACGTTCTACTTGTACGAGGGATCTACATATTTAGGAATAGAATGTCAAGACAGAAGTCTGGTTTCCGCGAACCAACAAAGTAGGTGGAAGGCCACGAGTCATTATGTCCAGCCACGACAAGTACAGGGAGGCGCTGACCATGCCTTTTCGGGGTACAGGTAGGGTCCTAGAAAATGGAGTGTTCACCGAAATACTGGAATAGAAGGAGAATGTACAACTTACATAACAATGAGATCTGCATCTATGGAATGTTCGCGGAGAAGCTCAGCAGCGCGCAGCTGTCGATTCGTCTTCTGTTTCTGCGCATCTAACTCACTTTGGGTTGTCATACCAGCAGGACATTCGCTATCGTCAGCGGCAATGAATGGAAGAATTAGTTTTTCCCATCTCATTAGACTGGAAATTTGAAAATGGGGACTTGACTACAAGTTACTTCTTCTACCAAACAATAAACACCATTCAGACTCACGTCTCAGGCTGCGGCTTACGACCAATATCCGATATGACAGCCACATCACTGAAACTTATTCGGAACTTCGATAGAAGGGCGGCCATACTTCGCTGCTCCTGCTCCATTGTGCGAGAGCTCGTCGAAATGGTGAAAACCCGGAGTTTCGCTCCCTAAAAAGATTGGCGTAAGTCTAACCGTAGAAGTAGGAAAAGATCGAAGCCTAGGTCATGTTCTTACAAACATATCACCTCGAGATAACTTTTCGGGATAGTGAGCAGATGAGGTATAAGAAGAGTCAGGCCACCATCATCGTAAAGCCACCACACGTCAATGACACCCTGAACATTTCCGAATGATGAGCATATGGTCTTATCAACGTTGCGTTCCCCTTCTCAAGACTAAAATTTGAGGTAATCAAAATTTCTGGGGAATCTCACGAAGACAGTGTTGGAGAGGAAAGAAAGCGCTTTCACACCTTATGCAGCATTTTAAATAAGAATGGCAATGCGGCGGAAAAATCGGCACTGAAAAAGGCGCAAGGGAGTGTTTAACATCCAGTAAATTGACAGTAGCTCGGCGGCGCCAGCAGTAGGAAGCTAGCAGTAGGACAAGGCAAATGTGCCGGCTACTGACAGTAAGGTGAAATGCAGCACCATTACCACCCAAACTATACAACCAACTAAATTCAATGTACTCACACAATTAATTAATAATTAATATGTAGAACGATTCAATGTGCTTGATACACCTGATCACTGTGATTTTTGGTCATCAAGCTTTCAACTTTCGCTCCAGCACCTCCCCCAAACGTCGTTTTACTTCATTACGCTCGCGACCATTAAAAGGCGATGGGGAAAGTGAGGGCTATGTGCTCCTCTAAAGCGAACTCACAGTGCCTGTAGAGCGGCAGTGAGCCTTTGGTATGATGAAAGTTAATCAAATTATTAGAAATCGACGAATATGGATCCGACGGAGAATTCCTTTTACATGAACGTTCAGTGAACCTTTAGGACAACTTCGCTCTCTTAGTGCTCTAACCTAACACTTCCTCAAGCAGTACTTCTACGGATGATTCGCGAAGATGGTATAAAACCATACGAGAACATTGCTTATCACCCGTTCGAAAACGGGCACATCAAAAAGAAGTAGAAACTGCTTAGATAAGCGCAATACGTGCTATGATAGAACAGCAGGTAATGGGAGAATAAAATAAACTGACATTAGGACAAAGTGAAACACATAACGTGATCTGGGTTGTATCATAAAAAGCTTGCAGAAACAAATATTCTTCTGATTCTGCGGCAAACTAATGTTCAAAAAAATTCCAAGAGTGAAAAACATGTCCCCCAAAACCGCATCAACAGGACAGGAACATGAACATGTTTCACACACAGCAGCATTTCAGACAAGATTGCCCTTCATAACGAAGTTCGGGGAACGATCTGCACTACCAATTACGTCTACAGTGCACTTAGATATTTGTCAATACGTCACTAAACTTCTGACAAAAGTACGTCCGTAACTGTTGCGCACGCTGTCATCAATGTGTCAATAATAATGAAACGAACTGAATGAAGTCTTAACGAATGCGAGAATAGAAATTACCTTCTTAATTTTCCTTTGGAAACGTGATATTGACGCTAACAACGCTTTCTGCTCAGTAGTCGGTCGTCGGGTACTGAAAATCGTGTCAGTTACTAGAAGTCGTCTATAGACGACTT
>KN729378.1:0-14449 GCA_000816745.1 Ancylostoma duodenale
ATCTCCTCTCCGGCATCTCTAGCTGGAAGCTTCATCAGCGCAAGTGCTGGCGGTCACATCAGGGACGCGCGGTTTCGGTCGCAGCTCCTCCAGGCTGTGCCGGAACAAAATGAGTCCCCCGTGCGCGTTCGTGTTCCGCAGCCATTTTCGTGCACACCGGGCTGGCGATGGGACGCTAACGAGGCGCTGTGGAAGGCAATTTGAGCTGCCAGCGCTAGCGGCGCGGTATTTGACTCATGGACGTGAGGAGCTGACAAGAATAAAGCTCCTACGGGCGCCACGCACACACACACACCCACATCGGATTTCGTGCCACGGCTGGGTATTGATTCGCAAGGCGCATGGATTCGCTGGAGAAGTGAGGAGGTCGATTCCGTTGGCCGATACACGCCATCGAATTCCCACGTTCATTTTTCATTCCCGACACTGCTCGCCGAGTGGCCCGCGTTCGCCGGCGCCGCGCCGACCGTCTGGCGCTTCCGGGCGCCGCCGGCCGGACTCACGCTGGTGGCAGCGGTGGCAGCTTGTGAGCACGCCACTAATTACCCGTCCAGATGCTGCAGTATGCTTGTTTTTGTTGTTCTGCAGACGGTTGTTGGTATTCTGTTCGAAATCCGCTGTTTCTTCGTTGCTGTCTCGCTTTTTGCCGTACGTTTTTCGGTTAATTACGCATGCCTCATCGTTTTTTCCCGAGTTTTATGCTCGCATCTCGTCCTAGAATTAAAGCCTTCGTGCTCCCATCATTTTTTTTATCGTTTTTGTACTATTTTTGCTGTTGTTTCGTGATAATTTTGATGTGTGCAGTTTGCTGCTCCAATTGATACCATTTGTAGCATTTTTTTAATTCCGCTTTTGTCTTCATTCTCTTGCGTAGTGTTATAGATCGGACCTAACCACACCTAGCCGCTTGCACTAGCGGCCTTGCCGTCTCGAAAATGCATTTTCGAGGTGGTCTTCACCCTGAATGCACTAGTACTCTCCCCTCTTTTTGTGAGGAAAACATCGTATTTCTCCATAAAAGGCTTCGTCGATGCATTGGGTTCCATTTGTCCATCATAGGTAAATCCATCGTTCTCAGCCTTTTGAAGCATGTTCCTTACTCTTCCTGATTTCGCCTCTATTTCGTGTATCTGTCACTTGCACAGCTTCGATTTCAGTGTCCGGAACTCCCTCTTGCGCCCTTACATCTCCCTAGGATGAAAATCCTTGAGCTTTGCCCTTTGGTTACAAGCTGCAACTTAATTTCACTTAACCCTAGTGATGAGAGGGCTTGGAACTGCTTGGCCAGCTTATGCAGCTTATCCGGAGATGAATGGCTTGCCGCAGTTGCTCAAGGAGGAAGGGAATCATGACACATTATTAGTTGATTCCTTGCACCTTGAGATTATAAACGTTCCAGGTTCATGCGCGGATTATACCATATTCAGTCTTCTTCATGTCAGTCTCCTTTATGAGCCATGAGATCGAGGGAAGGCTCATGAGCCTTCGGTTCCTCCTCGGCGAGTGCTATTTCGTTTATTTTATTTTTATTCCTATGCTTCTAAGTTGTTTTTATTAGGCAAGAGGCATTCGATGGTTTTCAGCATGCAGATCTTCCTCGTTGACTTAGCATCTTGTTTTTAAGGACATTTTAGTAGTTTTATATCTTCCGTAAATTTTTGTTTGTTTATGCATCTACTCATTTTTGTGCTGTTATCCTCAAGGTCCTCCATACAGGGGATTCATTGGTAAATCACCTAACAATACAAACCTTTCAAACCACGAGTTGGAACCAGATCTCTAATCCGAAATCCACCCACCATTGTTGACGCTTCCCACTGAGCAATCCCCCAGAAGACGTATCGCGGCGCTAATTTCTAGGCCGCATAATCATTTGACCCCAGGGAGCCTGAAACCCGTCGATGGAGTAGGTCCCAAATTATGCTCGGACCTATGTTCACCACGCTTGGGAGACGCTAACAGCATTTGAAATGCAATAATGTGTCTTTTTTGGTGGGCTCACCACGTTCCTCTACCTCGTACCTTTCGACTCGAACTTTTCTTCGCTATATTTGTTTTTCCAGAACTGCTTGTTCCTTGGATTTATTTGCTTTCCTCCTCATGAAATATGCATTTTCTGAGTCACGTTCTTTCTCCTTCAGCCTCTATATTCAAATCCTGCCTTGGGAGAGAGCATTTATTTGCATAGCTATTATTCACGACTGGTTTTTATTCGAGAATTACAGCGGAGGCTTTTCTCTAACAATTATTTTCTGCAATTATTTCATTATTTCATTAGTTAATTGGCCTGTGTCTTCCATTGTTTCTTCCAACATCGGTCCTGGCACATCGAAACCGCCTGACCTGAGTTGTGCCTTAAATTTGAGGTATTGAAAATCTCTGGATTAAAAAATCCACGATGAGGAGGAAAGTCATGACAATATAAGCAGGCGTTACCACTTTGATACTCCTGCTGTGAGAGAGATGGTTTCCCACTTTGGGAGTATTTGCGCATCGTCTGTATTTGTTGAATTTTTGTAGAAAAAAAAGAGTGAATAATCCTCATTTATTCTCCGCCGCCTCAAGGAAATATTTGAAATTAAATTTGAATATTCAAAAAAAAAAACTCCAGTCACTTTTGATTCATTGACGGTTATGATTTCGTTGAAAGGTGAAATCGAGAATAAATCCATCATAACAACCATAAACTATTGTAAATCATTCGAAATGCGTTCCTGAGGCGTACCTGGGCCGAGGGAAGACGGCTTCTAGAGCATTTCCACAGTTTTCAGATTAACTGTAGATGTTTGCTCTGTAACTGTAGATGCTGTAAGAACACTATCACCAACTCCCATATCATCTCACCTCAGAGCATGAGGGCGCAACTTAATCGATTCTGATAATGAACCCATGATGGAGGCGGAATGTCTGACTTTGACTGCCGGTTCCAATGGCTTTCTTTTACGGCTATCGCAATTTGGAGACTTTTTGTATTCATTCTAAACTTGAGACCGAGTAATGCATCAGATCTACTCGAATTCGAAAAATCGACTTCGAATTATTAGAAATTACAGATATTCAAAAAGTAGAACAAAGTGCAGCTTTTGTAGACTTGTGAGGAGGGATTTAGGGCTTCCCATTTTCTTGAATACTCGAAATTTCTGGATTCGGTTCTGAATTAGGAATTAGGTCATTCAATTTGTTCGGTGTTCCTTCGATCCTAAGTATCCTAAGCATATCTCAGGCTGAAATTTTTACCTCGAGTAGGAAGTTTTTGCTTACTTTTTTCACGCGTTTCACCTGCGAATACGAAACATTTTGTTAAGGAATTTTATCCTTGTCAATCTTCGTTGTCTGCTGCTTATCCAACTCCAGCACCCTTTTGTTGTTAGAGACTCTACAGAATGGCCCAAAATTTTGGTAGGAGAAATGATCTCGCACGCATCCAAAGCACCTTTCGACGTTGTTTTAAACAGGCTGTTCAGACTCATGTTTATTGATGAACAACGAACTTAGGGTGAAATTAGGTTTCGATGTATCCCACTCTAGCTGCGGCACTCTGGTTCCAGGTAGGAGGTTGTGTACATACACGTGACTACTGCAAGGAATTAAGCTAGGCGGAATCAAAGCAGGTAACTGCTACAGCCAAAATAACCACAGAAACGAATGGCAAGACCTTTGACTAGACATGGATTTAAGAACTATCTTCTGGGAAAACCCACATCGATATAAGTTGAGGAGACACGAAGTTGTGGAAAGCACACCATGATTTTCTCCTCAAGCTCATATCTATTATGCCTGCCAGCTTTAAATCCAGCTCGCTCTGCTTCTCTGCAAGCTTTCCGTTCCTTCCTCCCACTAAGTGAATTATGACCGTCAGATGGAGGCGGACGGCGCGCATTACCATTTCCGAAAAAGACGTTGACGATGGATTTTCCAGTCCTGCAAGGGTACAGCCTTGCTAAATGTCTTGGAAAAGCATCAATTTTTGAAACAGAAAGGTTTTTCTTGTGACTAAGAAGCTGCGTGGGTGTCGGAGAGCTTTCTTGGTGGGGAGACTTGGTAAACAACGGATATGTGCTGTCGAAAATTTCATGGGCGTCGCATTTAGCGTAGCCGTTCGGTCACCAGTAAGTAGCCAATGAAACTTTGATAAAAAATCTACTTCAAGAAAGAGTATTGAGGAGAGAATACTGAAACTAGCGAATGCTTGCTTTTTCATATCTAGGGCTATGACCTGATCCAGAAAAATGGAATTCTCTGCAGTTTTTCCTATCCTTTTCCCGATTTTTACATTCTAAAGTTTTTTCTCTGTGTGCGGGTTCCATGTACGATTCCGCCTTTCAATTCATTCCTTTTCACCTCGATCAGTTCGCGGGACTTAATCAATGAGAAGAACTATAAAGTGCTCCAAAAACGACGACATTTATTTACTCATTTATTTATTCATTTGTTTGTCTATGCCGACCGTTTGCGTTTCTTTGCTGTCTCTCCAATTGCCCCTAAATACCCCCGTTCTATCTCCCCTAATTTCTCTCCAACTTTCTTCTTTGATGATATGGAGAATAAACACACCAAAATTAGGTCTGATTCCACTGCAAATGTGTTTGCCTGGGGGAGAACAGAGCTCACAACCTTCAAGAGAAGAAGCCTTCCGCCTTCTCCATCATTTCTTTTTCTAGAATTATTCCATAATTTCTATTGCTCTTGTTTCTACAAATCCACTCCACGTTAATTTCATAGGAGACCCATGTTGCTGACTCGCTCACATGTGCTGCACCATATCTACCTTTGCATTCTGATTGTCTGCACGCTAGAGATTTGACTCAATTCGACTTTTGAATAGTCACTCTCTGAATGGATCGAATTTCGAGTTGGTGCTGACATCGAATATTAAGATAAGTTGACAGAAGCTATGTCTTCATGATATCGATTGATCGAAAGAACACGGAATTTCGAATTATTCGATTGATTCGACGTGGAAATTTCTATATCGAGTCAAACATCTACTGCACATCCACATGTAACTTTGATATCACTGTTACCATTATCAATGGGTCCTGCGGTGCGGTGCGTGCGACTGGGTCCCAACTAGTGGAATCTTCTGTATGCCAATCTTACTCTTTATCATTTTGGACGCCTTAAATAAGTCTCTAGATAGTTCCAATCATATCTTTACATAATTACATAAATAGGAGCAGAAAAAAAAGAATGTATAGACTTCTCTATGCCTTTTCACTTGGGATTCTTTGGCCCTACATCTTTACTGCAGTTGGAGATCTGATGGTTTGGCCAAAACATAGCCCTGAAATGATCGTTTGCAGTACCTACAGTGCTTGTGTGGCATAGAAGGAGACATTTTAGAGTTTGAATATCGCTGACATTTGAGGGGGGACTAAGGCCAAGAGAGAATCCGACTACCTACATATTTCGAAATCTCCTGGATCCTAATGTGTTCCAGGTCTTCGATCTCCAGCTTTGACGGCTGCGCCAAAAGTGGATGATGCCGAGCCAGTTTTATTTTTGTCCTTCAGAATTTCCTGTGCTTCCGAGTTCTCTTAGCTTCCTATGGCACTTCCACATATCCTTGAATATGAGAGTGCCCGCTCTTTGCCTTGCCGAGCTGTGGAGTAAATTATCCAGAAGTGCACACGGCTTGGCTTCATAATCACGCGCTCAAGTTCACGTCATCAGCGGAAGTGATTCTAAGGAATTGTTTACGTGTATGGATCTGAGATGGATTTCTCCACCAGCCCCCTGTTCAGCAAAAACCGTAAGCCGTATTCTATTTCTCCACAAAATTATCATTACATGTACATAACATGATGTCATGTTATCCTCACGCCCGAGGTTAGGTTTTCCCGCCATCGATTTTCCCACGATGTTATTTTGATTTTATTCGAAGAGGAGATGCCATGTCACAGATTTACTGCGTTTTCTGCTTGGTTCATTCCCTCTTCCGCTGTTTTGTTGACGACAACTTTTGGAAATACTGTGAATGCGTGAAAATAAATCAAAACAAAGTAATATATAAAAATAAATAAAATGTCGAATTGTAGTGCCAGGTGGACACCATATGACTACGATATGAAGCCGATTCCAAACGAGTTCCATTTTTAGAATGGTTTCCTCCTTACATCAGCGATGAAGCTAGCATATGGGTTTTGCACAACACTTTTGCGTGTGTCAGACGGAAAGACGCTGAGATGCTTACCATCTTTGCAGTTTTTTGTTGTGAAAACTGCAGCGATTTTTTTCAAGTTTTCCCGACACTTCTCACCATTTGCATTCATCTTTGCCTGAGCAACACACTCTCTCGAAGAATGTGTTGATTTTTTGCTTGAATCCTTTGCTCGAAAACTGCTTGTAGCAAAGCCATTGGACACTTCATGTTGTTCTAGCAGAAAAGCGTTATTTCGTTGTTCGCTATTTGAGCATCTGATCCATGCCAAAACTTGATCCCAAGAATTCAGTGCATTTTTTGAGCTTGAAAATAGAATTTGGCTTGGAAATTCTTTATTTTATTCGTTCGTTTGTATTTTAAAAGCATTCGCTGAGGGGGGAGGGGGAGAAAAAAGCGTGGTCGACGCAGAAAAAGGAACTGAAGCGGCGAATTTTGAAAGATGAAGTTATTGTTTACGGAATAAAATAATCCTCCTGCATTAATCCTAGTAACGCCGCAAATTTTTCTAATCAATAATAAGTAGCAAAAATAATGAGAGTGGAGATAGGGAACTAAAGACGAGCTAACACAAGAATTTATCTCTCCTATAAAGCAATTTATGTATAAAATGTTCCAGCACAACCATTATGGATTTTTGACAGGACATTATTGTGGGTTTTGAAAATCTCCATGATGCATCCTTCTGCAGCTAAGGGGTGCATCGGTTCTCGAAAACAATGAACAAGAATCTTGTGCGTTCGGAATGTTTTTTCTTCAACATCGTTCTACTCCCAGTTTCATTACTTGGTTATTCTTTAGTTGCTTTATATGGTTTTCTGAAAACTCCCTCACATATCTTCACCGGTCAGCTTTCGGCTTCAACGCCCTTTTCCTTTTGACGATACCAATAATTTGTTCTTTCGCCATAAGAGACAGTTGCTTTGAACGTCGGAACATGTTCGCTTCAAGGTGAGATGCTCAGAGAAGCTCTTCAACGGATTAGAAGTGGAGTTTATCGCTCTTTGCGTGTTCATCCAACCTTCTTCGCAGCGGCCTCATCGTCTCCCCCCGGGTGTCGCTCTCTAGAACCACCCGATCTAATAGGGTGGGATGGTCGTAAAAAATGGATGAATAGCTAGGAAATTTTTTCTTTGGCACGGTACCGGCTATCAGGATTCGTTTCTTAGGCCTATTTTGAGGGTAAAAGGTGTTTTTTTTTGGTGTGGGATGGAAATCAAGTCAAGTGAGCAAGTGGGCAATCCGAGTTAAGTACTTCGTCAAGGGCACCATCCACATAAATTTCCGCTTCTTAGATCTTGATCCAGTCGTGATCCAGTCGTTGTGGGATCAATAAGAGCACCGGTTAGAACTTTTTCGCGAGCAATAATAAGTGATACCTGGATCAGCAGAATCACTAGGCAATCAGTCTTACCTGTTCTCATGTTAGCACCGAGCTCCAAAAGCTTCCTTGTAGCGTGGGTTATAAGTAAATATAAATGGGGTTTCACTACATTGCTGTCCTCTTTTCCCCATGTAGTCGTTCTTTTGAGTGTAGGCGTTTCTTCTTCCTTCTAATTTAACGCGCTATAAAAACAGTTCATCGTTAGCGATAACGCTCGTGTTAATTTGGAGGTAAAGGGCTCGAAAAAAGGAGTTGACGCCAAGGGTAGTCACTAAAGATATCCCACGAAGAAGTCTTCAGAGGACCATAGAAGGCGGCTAACTATTTATAAATATCCCATCCTTTTTCATTAAGTCGTTCTCTAGTAATTTACTCATGTTAATTTGGAGATTAGAGCTGCTCATTATAATAATTACCACCACATGCTTTTGCTAGTAACCTACATTTCATTAGCTGAGATGACTCTTTTTGCAGTGCCATAGAATCTTTGATGCGCTGAATTTGTAATTCTAGTTTCTTTCCCCTCCAGACATCCATCCACTGAAAAAAGAGGAAGCCTTAATCCACTCTTTGGCGAATATGTGAATTTGTTCCGACCTTCCGCCTTCCTTCAGATGTTTGAGACAATTTCCTGGGTGAGAGTCTTATCACATCCACATCCTGAGTGAGAGTCTTATCACATCCTTAAACGTGCTTCATTAAACATTTGAATGCTTAAAAAGTGGCATATACAGGGTGGTCCACATGAAATGTGACGCAAAAAACCACAGCTTTGCACCAATCCATTCAAATGAGGGTATTTACTCCCATTTAATAGGTACAGAAATTCTACATAAGATCTCACACATAACATTCATGTGGACATCGACTGGATCTTCCAACAAGATTGGGCTGGTGCCCAATCTTGTTGGAAGATCCAGTCGATGTCCATATTGTTTTCTTTGATTCAAGGAAGCACCGCGTCTTTCAAGAAAATGGATTTTTTATTGCCCGTCACACTTCATGTGAACCACCCTGTATTCTACATTGTCTGGATTTCTCAACTTGCTCAGTCATCCTCTCTGACCTTGCTGGTGAGGCATTCCTTCTCGAATGTCAATGTATGTGTCCTTTTGACGAGAGTATGCTCACATTATTGTCTGCTCTTTGCTGCATGTTCTGTGCTTGAGGTGAAAGCCATTTGTTCACCATTTTTTCTGGATTCATGCAAATATTCCACCATAATCATAGAAGGACGAATCTGCTCAAAATTCACATATTGTAGCAAAAACAACAGCATTTTCCGCTAAGTTCTTTCTGATTAACGAAAATCCGCCTAATTTTCTCTCCATATTCGTGCTAATTACAAAGAAAACTTTCCCTACAACTCCGTAAGCACTGTCAAAAAGGTACTTTAACGAAGAAACTTTCTCAGTTTTTAATGGAACATATATTTTGCATCACACCATCATAGAATCTGATCTCGACCCTGTAAGTTTCGTTTTTGAGGACTTTTTTGCACTTTCTTTTTTTCCCTTTTGTCGTACATATGTTCTCTGCCCGGGAAAATGAATTTCCCTTGCAGCAGCCTACTTTCTTCACGTCACTATTCTTTTCATCTTGCTTTTCTGATCATTCTTTATTCTGTTCTTTTGTTCAATACCTCTATTCGCTTGAACACCTTGGACGTATAGAGGGAGAATCAAACAAATAAATAGGTTAATTTGTCATATCCCCAGAATCAGTGGGGGAATGCTTCCTGTAATTTTTCACCCTAGTCCGCATTCCTTGATTGGTTGGTTTCATAGCAAATGGAACCCTCCTCCTTCCATCACAGATGCTGAGGGCAAGCCCGTCAACGTGAGAGACGGTCACCATCTGATCCTGGAACAAGCTGAAATCACTTTTCGTCCTCTAAAGTGGGAAATTTCGAAGCATTTCAAGACGGAAACCTACTATTTATGTGCACGAAACTCGGAAATTTTTGCGGTGGTTGTCAAGTATGATGTTATTTGAGAAACAGGACGTCATTACTCACTGAAAATGACTCTCATGTCATAAATGTCATAGTGTTCATGTGTTTATACTACTTCCTGCCTCAATCGTTACTAGCGGTTAACGATTCCGAAGCAATTGCCATGTTCTAGGTACGCCTCTGTCACCTCACGTGTGGAATCCTCAACTTTTTAGCTTCATTACTTTTCAGTAAAGGATGTTTTTGTTCTGCAAGGTTTCATCCTGTTTTTTCGAATTATTTTTGGTTTTAATTATGACTATTGTTTTCACTCTAATCTAGTTTTCGTATGAGGTTCATGCACGAAACGAAAACTGAACACACGATAAGAATATGAAAACCTGATATAACTCTAGAATTCACACTTTCATCTGCGCACATGTGTAGTTGATATGGAGTCTTTCAATTTTGAAGTTGAATGTTTGCAACGACCTCAGTATTACATTTCAAGACACTCTCTGTGGAAGTACTTGCCAACTGCAATCCAAGAATGCTATCCGTGCTCTCTCGTTTTTTGGACTTCGATGACATTAACACCGCAGGGTTCTCATGTTTCTTGGCTTTTGGAGATCAAAATGCGTTACCTGAACTTAGAAGGGCTTGAGATTTTCAAAACATGACTGAGAATAGAGAAGAATGGATTTCTCTTGAGCCCAACATGTGAGGAACATGAGAATTAGAACATGGTGAGCGTAATTCACTCAGAACAGTTGTCAGGCTGTTTTCGCTCTGGTGTTTTTTGGCAGTACATGAGGATGAGAGGCTTCACCTGTAATTATATCAACTGACTAATGAAAGTTATGGTTGTTGCAGATTTGGAGGCGTGGAAGAAAGAACTATGGTCTTTGCCAGAAAATACTTAATGAGGCGGAATTATAGAAACAATTGAAATAAGACATTGATTCAGAGCTATTTTTTATTTTCCCGATTAAATGCAAAGTTTGTGATGTCCAGAGGTGGATGTGCTTACGCATAACGTGGAAGTACGTCACTTTAAGATTCAGGGACATTACTGCTCTATTCCTGATAATATTTAAAATTTTAATAAGAACTAGTGGAAATATGAAAGGTAAAGGTGAAAGTTGATGAATTAAAACTAGGCTATTACAAGATTATCTCATGCACTAGTTTTGGACCTAGAGGTTACGGTTGAATCAACGCGTCATAGTATTGAAAAATCAGTGGCGTTGGTTTTCTGGTTCAACCTTAACCCATTGACGACCGCGCCTTTTTTCGTACGTTTCCACATTTTCTCAGATTCCGGCCCCTTTCTCTGCTCGGGAATTTTTATAAAAATTACGGTATAGATTTTTATAATCGCGAGGAATTATAGGTATAACTACATCATTACCTAAGAAAAACGCTTAAACCATTAAGGTTTAATGACAGCTCAAATTGAACCATGCGGAAAGAGGCGCGGCTCACCGGTGAGCCGCGCGGTCGTCAATGGGTTAACATATCGCTTGCTTTTTCTGAACCAACGTTTCTATCATCTTGGTCATAAGTGATTTTTACACTAGAACACATGCAAATTCCCCAATGAGTACTCCATTCCAGAAGGATATCCCCGAGGCTTCCACCTTTGCAATGCCTTTGTTTGTTAACATAAGCAGTGAAGCTTGCGGCAACTTGTTTTGTCGAATACCACGAAAACAGAGCGGTCAACTGCTGCAAGTGCGTCTCAAACCAGGCAGCGGACATCCTGGCAGCTCGGAGGGAACCTTAGACGAACGAGAGCATGTCACGACACGAGCATGTTCGCATCGCTTTCATTGGATCTGTGACGTCCCTCTGCATTCCTGGAATCCGGTTTAACCCCCATAGTTTCTAGTAATTATGAATTCTGGGGGAAAGGTGTGAAAAACATTGCGGGCGACTTGCTTTTTCCTTTAATCAAAACCACATTAATTCTATGCATTTATTTTGTACGCAGAGCGATGCACGCTAAATGAAAAAAAAAAAACTATTCATAGCGAGAGCTCAAGACTGGCTATTCATCTATGAACCATTACCATTGCATAAATATTTCAATAGACTAGGAATAAACTACCAATAGCTTGTGTTCCATGTTAGTACAACCGCATAAAACCATTCTGATCCATGATTCGGTTACGTAGAAGTTAACAATAGTGTTGAAATGAAATAATAACTAGTGAATGACTTAGCAGAGCCCGCCAGTTCACACGATGAAAGTTGTGTGGGAAACTCCCCAATGGATTTCCGACTGTGATTAATTCTTGGCTTTCTGTGCAACAAGCAAGCATTAATGTCGGGCTCATTTCTTTGGGGTGTGATGATTCGTGCAGTTGCACTTTTTCAACATTAATGAGCAACCTTTGCAAAGAATCTGCTATTGCATAAATTTTGCTGTTTAATTTCAGGAGAAAAAAAAGACAGTGTTCCTCATTTCCGTTGCGTTCCAACCACTAGGAAATTAGATGTAGAATAGCGAAGTGACAAGTAGAAGGTGTGAACGTCTGCAAATTTTTTAGTTTATTATTAATTATAATTATTTTTTGATTTAAATTTCGAGGTTAATTCTTTAATAATTCATGTTTTCTGAATGCTCTGTGGCCGTTTGCCACAACTTGATACTTAGTCCTCTTTCTGGACCAGCTCTGAATACGAAGTTTAGCTCATTTAGAGCGTCAGTCCCATTCTGTTGTTCCATTTTTATTTTATTCACATTCCAGTCAAATCAGTTTACTATTGTTATCTTCACCATTTCCTCCAAATGGCAGCGGCCATACTCGCACGTTTGGGTTGGTTTCCTTGTGGTTGATTCCCACCCACTAAGTCGTTGTCTCTTGTTCGTGAAATTCCATTATGAGGTGTTGTTGAACTATATGTAGTTTCCTTCTCTCATGGTCAGAAACTAATTTTATGGTGAACGTTCTGAGTTAAAAGCTCTCAAAATGAAAACTGTGACGTTGTTTCACTGTACTTGCTACAGCTCATGGGCTATTCCCTTGTGTAATACTTGTTTTTATTCTACTCCTTATCTTTTAATGATACCCTCTTGATGCTTGGCTTCTGATGGCTTACGAAACCTCTGTGGAAGCCAACTTTGCCAAAGTTCATAACTTTGCTTTTTTTGGTATGCAACCCAATGCTAGTATACAGATACTCTTTGAGGGGCTTCCAGATTTGCTTGTGCTTCACTGCCACACTTTTTAAACTCTCGACGTTCGGTTTTCAAACTTGGGTGAAGTCGTCAAACATCGCGGAAGAGTCTCCATCTCCACCAACAGAAGAAAATGAGCTGATTGCGCTCAAAGGATTGGC
This sequence comes from Ancylostoma duodenale, assembly GCA_000816745.1. Taxonomy (NCBI): domain Eukaryota; kingdom Metazoa; phylum Nematoda; class Chromadorea; order Rhabditida; family Ancylostomatidae; genus Ancylostoma; species Ancylostoma duodenale. Next base: position 12,823 of record KN729378.1, read on the forward strand.
AGTCCACATTTCTGACTCTGGAAGTACCCAAAACTTTTTCGTTTCCATTCACATCTCCATTTAGGGTAGGCCGAAAGTATGGTATCAAAGAAAAGAAATGCAAAAAGAGCATTAATGTTCGGTTTGAAATATCGTCATAGGATTTATGCTTACTGCCTCATACGTACAAAAGGCAAACCTTTATCCTGGGATAACCTCCATCAGCTTCGAGACAAGCCATCAAGATGCTGGATGGGGTCATTGACATCGGAGCGCAATCTTGTCATAGTGTAGCTCAGCTTATCCCCTACTTTTTCTAATTTTTTTTCAATGAATCCAAACTTGTATGAGGTCCAGAAGACGCCTTTGTCCTAGCTATCCCTAGAACCTACTAATTCTTCTGATTGAGCCCTGTAAGATTAACTTCTACGTATAAAACAGATGCCTCCAAGCAACGTAGAGTTTTTCTCCAAATTAATTAGTTGCCTGTAGCAAGTCGAGTCAAACGAGCACTATCTTGTCTGAGGATCTTGAGTTCTGATGTTGATTCTAACCCAGATCGTAGTTCCTTCACATTTGGCCTGTTTTGTTTTACTGTTTGGATGCGTTACTGTTATTGATGCCAGTGTTACGGCACACTTTACATACATATGTATCGAATAAATAAATGAATAAGTTGAGTGGCCACTTGATAAAACCAACTGGTCCCAAAAATATCCTTGGTCTGGTTCTGAACCAGACGTAACGTGTGTGCTAGAGTACTGTTCTGGTAAGATAAAAGGAAACGACTTCCCAAGTGGATATGACTTCAGATCAGAACTCTTCTTCTTCATCATCATCATCATCATCTTCTTCTTCCTCTTCCTTTTCTTCTTTAGCGTTTGTCCCACATTGTTGCAGGGTAGTGGCTTCAATTTAGAACATACATTTTTGAAAGAAAAACGCATACTGTTACCCGCATTTTCGTCACATTCTGTGGTCAAGCTTCCCTCTCTTTTGATTTTATTCCCACTACTTTCCATTACTGCTAATATCATTAATCTTGGAGCATTCTGCTCCGTAGTTGCCTGTTTATAGGCTCATCATTGCTACCACCTAAATAGCAGTACTTTCATGTGTATTCTCTGCACGTTTCGATAAAGATATGGGTTGTTAGATGTTTAGATGATTGTAAAATTTTCGCAATTTCAAAATTTTACTGAGAATGCTTTGCCTTAATTCTGAGCTTGTTTGTACTGCAGAAAGTAATGCATACTTGAAGAGCACCTATAGTCCGAAAGATGAGCTTCTTTTCCTCGCTCCTTCTCTTTTTAGTCATTAATTTATTCAGTGGATAGGGTGAGGAAGTCATTATTTGCTCCCACAGCTATTCACGCATGCAAATTCTGTGCGGTATCTCCTGCGGGTGTTGGGGTGGAAGGGAGACGTTGTGAGAAGCGAGGATGAAGATGAAGTTTCCACGGGTACATAATTCTGAGAACTGGGGTGGAAGCATTTATCTCTTGTTTACTTGTCTGAATAGCGGATGTGCAGAGTTCCGATGAAATCTGGTGAATTTGGTGGCTCTGGTGGTTCAATCCATACACACCAGTGGCGGACGCAGAATGTGGGCGGGAGGGGGGGGGGGGGGGCGGTGGGGAAGGAAAGG
>KN729378.1:14791-31629 GCA_000816745.1 Ancylostoma duodenale
ATATTAATTACAATAGTTAATAATTAATAAAAATTATATTAAAAATAATAATAAAAATAAACTAATACAAGATTTTTATTTGTATTGTAAAATCCCTGCGCCCGCCACTGATACACACCCTGTTGTTTCATGTTTTTGTTGTCACTGTTTTATTTCAATTGTTCATAATACTTTCGATTTTGAAACCTTTTGATTTTATTCTTTTGATCTCTGAGATCCTATTCGAACTCCTTTCACTTTTCTGTATTATGAGATTCCCTCCAAAGGCTGCACACAAGAATATTTCCATGTCTAGAATCTTGATAATTTCGGAATTAGTTCTCAGTGTTCCCATCGAATCTTTTTCGTCTAGAAAGAGACGAAACAAACCTCTCATAAACATTGAATTCGCAAATTTTTATATTGGCACTAGTTCGAATGTTGTCCAATCGCTACACTACCAGAACTGTCAGCCACTTACAACTGGTTCAGCTCGGTTTTACGAAATGTTCCAAGCGAGATGCGCAAACCTTAGCCATTGTCAATAATTTTTGTATTTCTCAATTTCACTTCCTCCTCTCCGCATCTGAAATCGGATTCATATTTTAAGAAATGCTTCCCTCATTAAGTTTTCTTTTTATTCATGTTTTTCTACGAACTTTTGCCGCTGCACTGATTTTTCTAGTGTAGTTCGCTTGCCTTGTTAATTACAAAAGCGGTGTAAAACACAGCTAATTTTCGATGTAGCATGCGTGAAGAGAAGAATTGAGAAAAAAATACTTTTATCCTCTTTGCCCTTTCCATCTTCCTGATACGGATACAGGTATGATATGCAATTTTTTTTGTCAAAGCAAACTTATTCGTTCTGAAGAAGAATGCGAAACACTGATCGTGCCGACTACATTTCATCTTCATCCTCACTATTTCCTGTGGAAATTCGCGTTTTGATCTTTATACACTTGGCACCTTACTCATCCAAATCTAAGTATTCTGTTCTAATATGTTGCGGATTTCTACTAGATTTGCTTTGTGATTTGTGAGCCAGCATTTCCAAGCAGCTACTGTGGGCATACTGTAGAACGTGTTCCTCTAAAAGTTTAGACAGGTTTCATTAGTGCCATGGCACCTACTTCATTCTGACACCTTCCTTCCCCCACCAAGTGTTTTATGGATATGTTCACAGGTGTACCTTACTAGCAGTTGCGGACGCAGAAAGTGGGCGGAAGGGGGGACGTGGGAAAAAAAGTAGGGTCTCCGCCGTTCTGGGGACCCAGACGGAAAATAAAATTAATAAAAATAATAATTATTGTAATAAATAATAAATAAAAATTATATTAAAAATAATAATAAAAATAAGCAATTAAAAATAAACTAGTACAAGATTATTATTTGTATTGTAAAGTAATTTCGAAAGCCCCCCCCCCCCCTGCGTCCGCCACTGCTTCCTAGTGATATTCTTTTCTGGTCCCTTGATTTCGGCTCGAAACGAATTTTTGTTCGCTGCTCATTCCTTAAAAGTTTTTTTTTTGAGTGAATTAGAGTGACAATGAATACCATTGAATGGGATGTATTGTATTTTCGCCTCCACAGCTTTGGTAAACTCTTTTTTCCTCTAGTTGCGTTGAATAATTCCCCTAGAATAATTCTCGTTGAAGTGATCATAATCTTCTCACTATACCTACTGAATTGTATATTAAATATCTCTTTGAAGCCATGAATCGCTCAGAAAATCAGCAGCTGCTGCTCTGTGTTTCCTTCCAAGTGCTCCCTTGGGAACAGAGCAGCCACCGTTTTTGTGATCTCACTGCGATTGTGTCCGTCTCTGATTCTCTTTGATGAGGGTGCACTCCATCTGAGTCGCTCCAGACCCTTCTTAAAGTCGACAAAGCCTACTGTTTTGTGGGTGAAGGAATCAGGGACAATTGCAGGAGTCCAAAATTTGCCAACTATTAAGGGCACCCATATGTATTCAGCTCAGTCATCCTTCCTCTTTCTTTCTGTGTGACCTATTTTTTATAATGCTCTGTTTTACTGTTATTCTCCCTTAACTAGCCACACCCTGTCCATTAATGAAAGTGATCTTCCTCTTCTCCAGCAGGAGCGCAATACCCCTACGTGGAAGTTCCACGCACTTACAATTTCAAATCGGACCCTTCGTGGGGAGGTTCGGATGCGGGGTGGCGGAGGAGTCGCGAAGCTGATTCCAAGAAACTTTTAATCGTTGTAAAATTCGCCATGGCAAAACATAAAATTTGTCTCAACGTGGTTGTCCACAATGTGGTTGTTGGTTGGTTGAAAAAAAAATCGATTTCGAAGTAAAGCTTTGAGAAACACAAAGGTAGGGTCTAGTTTCTTGTCCGTTTAAGATGGCAGAAACGGACTGGAGATTAGAGCATGATGCTGCATCCTCACTGCAGCAGCAGGCACACATGCCGGCCGTTTTCGTCGAAATAACAACTTACACCAACAGTAACAACTTAACTTACAAAAATAGTGATCTTTACCGTCTGTTTATTGCATGCGGTGAAATCCAGAACATTCTCCTTTGAGGGCTTCCTGGACTCTTATCTGGCACCCAGATCCCGCCATCCACCTGTGACCGCCTCTTTTAGCTATCAGAAAAGAACTTGTGCGAGCATTAGCATTAGCATCTTGTAGCAAAACTAGCTGAATTTGTCGGCATGCCTATTCTTCTTTCATTTGCACCCTTGCAAGAAAAATGTATGAATTAGAAATGAAAATGAGCAAGGCCTCGGCTCTAGCAGAAAATGAGAACACTTGTACTGAAGGAATATGAGAAACATCTCAACGGAACGTGTTGTCTGTTGATACAGAGGACACCATCTGTTCGAGCTCTGTTCTTTATAGAGGAGTCTAGATATCAGTTTGTCTCACACAGCAAAAATCAGCCTCCAGGGTCCATTCTGCTAGAGAATGTTCACAAAAATTAACTTGAACTAGCTAACAAAATTGATCTACGTTAGCAGAATTCTTAAAGTCCAGATCGATTCCGAGATTTCTGAAAGGGAAACGCAACATCTCTTGGCAAATCAAATGCCGTGGGCCAATTTCTCTGTTATGGACAAAACGGAATTTAGTTCCGAAAATCTGAAATCTTAGTTGCTTGGCCGAAATTTTGCCCAGCACTCATCAACTTCTCCTCAGGCATCCTCTGTTGAAGGAAATAAGAGAAGAAATACGTAGACAACGAACAGCCATTCTGTGCTTCGAGCAGGTGATTTTCTTGAAGTGGTTCAATGCTGAGCGAAGTCTACTGCGTTCAGAAAGCTGAATTGGCGCAAACAGAATAATGAGTTTTCGCACAGCATGAGTCATTTAAGCCCTCGAGAGGAGGAAAAGGCTCAAATTCAGAGGCACCTGTTTTGTGCCTCTGTCTCTGTGAAGAGAATGGCGTCGGCGTCTAATTTTGTTGATTTTGTTACCTCGATAAAAGGGATTGTCAATATTCGTTGTTTCATCGCTTTTCTCGGACCAAGAAAAAGCTCAATTAGTTTAGATGTACAAGAAAGAATAGCGTCTGCGTGGAACAAATGGAGGGAAGCTACAGGTATCCTGTGCGACAAAAGATGCTCATGCACGCTCAAAGGCAAGGTTTATCGCACGGTAGTAAGACCAGCTCTTCTGTATGGAAGCGAGTGTTGGCCACTAACTAAGGTTCTGGAGAGAAAATTGAACGAGGCAGAGATGCGCATGCTCAGTTGGTGTTGCGGGATAACTCGGCTTGATAAAGTGCCGAACGAGGAGGTGCGAAGAAGGATGCAAACCGCACCTATTCAAGAAAAGATAAGATCGCAACGCTTGAGGTGGTATGGGCACCTGCTGAGGAGAAACGAACAACATTCGGCCCGTCAAGTTTTGTACGTGGAAACCGCCGGGAAACGACCAAGAGAAGCCCCGAAAAAGCTATGGAAGGACGTGATTAAGAGAGATTTGGAAGAACTCCACGTCACAGAAGAGGACGCCCAAGATCGAGCCTTCTGGCGTAGTAGAACCCGTACAGCGGACCCTGCAACAAAGCGGGACAAACGCTAAGGAAAAGAAGTAGTTTAGATGTGCTTGAAATAGTTAGACGCTGTGTATAAGCTTATCGGCATTTTTGTAGGAGCTCGACGCGTAATTGAAATTACCCAGGGCAAAGGTATTGACGTCCATGTTAACGATATGTTAATTTGAGGGGTGTCAACTGAGTTCACACTGGGTAGTCTATGTGATGCATGCGGCATCAGAATACGAAGACGAGGGTGTGATGCGCGTTTTTCGACTCCAGTGGCAGAGGAATTCTTTGGCAACAATAATAAATTTCACGCATTGTCGAATGAATAGACTCGTTTTGAGAATGAATTCCTTAACTTCTCTCCCATCTGCTGGATAAGGGTCTTTGAGGTTCTTCTATGTATAGTGTGCTACAAGTTCTTCCTCCTTATTCATTCAAGCCCACGACAAAGCATTTGAATTATGTTGTTCAAATCCGTAACGTTACATCTCCCAAACACTGTTCCGAGCCATATTTTTATTTTGCAGTAGAATCCTCAACAGAATCCAGGCAACTCGTATTTTTTGCCAGAAGTGAAGCACCTTAGCAGCTGATCAAATCATCATAATCTTCCTCTCTATCCCTGGCTGCTAAGTCTTTGAAGCTACACGTGTTTCTTAGTGATCGAGTTCTTTGCCATGACTTCGCCGTTACTGAAGTGTTTCGTTCTCTTTTTTCTTCAATTTTCGTTTTTTTTTCCTTTGGACTCGTTTCCAAGTTGTTTTCGTTCGCTCACTACACCCTCGTAGACATGATGATCTTCGCAAGATAATTGCTTCCAACGTCAATATACGTTTTGAAATTCTGACTCCCGCAAAGATTTGTAGTTTCCTTTTCAGAACAAAATCTGTCCAGAAAGCCGTTGGAGATGTAATTTTCGGTGTTGTTTGAGATGTCATCCTGGTTCTCATACATACTGTGAGTTGTCATTTGTTTCTTAGCTGCTCGTGTCGTTTTTTGCCGGTCCCTGGTGTTTCCTCTCATTAGCCTGGCATGTGAACGATGGCACTTCAGTTCTAGGCTATGTATACATGCATGCAAACTCGATAAATCGACTTGAGGAGGCCTTAGGGCCTTTACGCCTTATTCAAGGGATTCTGCTGCAAGGCATTTTGCGTATTATAGCTGTAGGATATGAGGTTTGGGAAACCATTGGTGGTCGGAACTATCAGGTTTCTCCACCTTTTCTGCCAGTTTTGTACGACTGCACTGTCTTTGAAAAACTGCTTATTACTTCGTTTTGAGCCTGCATGTGTTGATTGAGACTACCCAGGGTAATCATGTTAACGCCCCTAAGTTGCGAGGTTAATTCCGGAGGCGTTAACTGAGTAGTCTCAATGATGCATGTCGGCCTTGGTTGAGAGGGTCTACCCTCAATTCATGAATTTAGCGAGTTGCTTTATGATGGCGAAAAATCTTTGGTAGTATTCTATCTTCTGTGACTGTATAGGAATTTCGTAGCCCTACATACAACAAACTGCAGTTCAAAAGAAAGAAAGAAATTTGCTAGGAACTGTTAAAGCTTTTGGTCTCCACATGTTCACATTAGCAGTCTATCGAAATTTTTAAAGTCTTAGACGTGCTATTGTGCCAGATGTTCTCACACCTCGAGATACAAAGATTGCAATGCAGGGCCATGTTTCTTTGTGGCGTAGCCCTGTAATCTGGAATTGTATCCTTGTAAAAAGAAGAAAAACCTCTGAAACAATTTGTGACTCCGAAATCTTTGCAGCGGCACTGTGTCAGAAAGAGAAGAGGCGGAGGCTGCCGAAAGCGAAACCCAGCAACCTGCCCCAGAAGCCCCAGAAGAGGTGGGTCTTTCATTAAAGGACTGATTTCATCTTACACAATATGTAGTAGAGTTTCTTTACAACTCTTCACTTAACCTTTAATTGGAAATTGAAAAAAATTCCTGAATTATGATTATGAGAATAGCCTACACTTCAAATGCTGGTATAGTTCGCTGAGCATTGTGGAGCAGCACATCTCGTTCTGAGTTAGCAGTGGGAAAAACTCAAATAACACAATAAATGCCAATCGCTCGATCTTCACGAAATAGTGGCGGTATCATTACCTATATGGGTAAACGCTGTTATAAGTCGGAAAGTCGGAACACGTGTCCATAAAATAATCAGTTATTGGTGTGTAGCATTGGTATGCCAAGGTTATCATTCATTAAAGTTGTGGGAGATAAAGTAAAGTCAACTAGAAAACACGTCGTTTCTTTTGCACCAACCTTATCCTTTACGAAATGAAGAAAATACCGATTTCTCGCAAAACTTTTTTAAAATTCCCCCTAAGGGAAACATTTATAGAGGACGCATCAGTAAGCATTTTGATCTTGAGATGCATCTCAGTAAATTTGAAAGTACGGTATTCAGGGATCCAGGAAGACCACTCTAGGTCCTCTGCTGTGTGTGTAAAGTTCAACGTGGTGAATTAGCATGATCGATGTGGGCTAATGGTGTTCATGAGAAATAAGCATCCCATTTGAAAAACGTATGCGCAGCAGTACACATTAACACCCAGGCCAAACAACATGGTGGGACCATCAGTCACAAGCCGCTTTATGGTCCTGTTTATTGTTGACGCTAGTGGAGGAGAGAGTTTTAATAAGGTACTTGCTGCTTTTTGTACAGGCTGCAGAAAAAAATAATACTTTGTTAAGATCTTTTGAACAAGCACAATGACTTGCATGGAGATGTTGAAAAACTAACTACTATTATCTCTATATAGCTTATGTAGTTGCAACCATAGATTCTACATACTCTTTAAGATTCCTTTTTTGGTAGACCGATTTAAAAACCACCCGCCTGTTGCTCTCCATCACAGAATAAATAGCTGCCACAGCAGCGTAGGATTGGTATCCAATTAGATAAATATCCAAAGGTTGTTTAACAAATTATGCGCTCAGTCATCAAACATTAGAAATTTCATTGCAACGATGTGAGCATCGAACATTCACCTAATTTTGGCCAATTCTTCACTATCTAATATTTCCGAAAGGTTGGTGGATTCCCTTGAAAATATTATACTTGACTACGACTTGAAAGCTTGAAACAGCACAGTGAAACAGTTTGAAAAATTAACACTAGCACTTAATATTCACCATTCACACAATTTCTTGATAAAATCTTCGTGATAAAAATCTCAATATTCCATGAACCGGATAAGAATTTTGAACAAATTTAGATGGTGAAGTTTTAGACGTTTTTGGATGTAAGATTCGATCACATTCCCCTCTGTGGAGTTATGTGGTCGGAAAATTTTCGCATTTGAATTTCTTCCGATTTTTGAGCAAGCACAGAATAGCAGTAGGATTTAGTTTTGTGATGTTTAGTGTAAATAAAAGTTTTATTCTCATTTTAGCAATTCACTGAAACTTCAGTGGCCTATTATTCTTCTGTGGTGGAAATCTGTTGACCCCAAATACCTTGAACAACACAATTATCCATAGGCTACATTGCACAAACAATTATATCCGTAGGCTATGTTGTAGCGCGAACACAATGCCTACAAGGATTACACTTTAAACGGGTTCTAGGCTTATTTTGATCAATAACATATCGGTGATTTCTGCAAGAGAAATTTTACTAGAACAAGTCTAAATCCATGACCGCATAATACCGCACAGGGACGATATCCTGGCATTTCTGGAGCTCAGTTGAGGACACCTTGAAATTAAGATTTTTTGGAACTTTCAGCCATTCAAAACCACTCTTACAGCACTGCTTCGATACCTGTTTTATTCTAAAATATCAATCAGAAGGAAATAGACTTTAACACAATGCCGCAGCCATGACCCAGAAGGCAGAAAAAAGGAAAGTATTCAACAGAAGTGAGAAAAGGTGATTTTTTTTTGCCAGTGCTGTCTCAAAATATTCCACACACCACCGTAAGGAGTAACTGAATTTTCGAAGATGTTCCAGTTTGCCATTCTAAGCTTTACTGATCCTAGTTAAGGATTTCTACGAGGGTTTCGTAAACTTTCAGAATTTCTACTTTTGTATAATAACTGGCCAAGATCAGGTAAATAGTAAGCGCAAGTATTCTTGAAATGAACTCACTGATGTTTAATAATTCAGCACATATCTTGTTATACAACTTCTGAGCACGAGCTATTCTCTAATGGAGCGCAACAGGATGCTGGCTTTGGGCGTTGCCGTAGGCAAAGCAGGAAGGTGCAAGGAAACTTCCGGGTTTCTAAGGCAGGGCAGCCCCAGGTAACATGGGCCTCTTCACTCTCCGTCTAGCTTAAAAGTGCAGCATTGAGCTCGAAGTGAGCGATATGAAAAAAATGCGGCTAGTTATGGTCCCACATTTCCTGATTTTTAGGAAATGCGACTTATTTTGGTTAAAAAAAAGCAAACATTATTAATAATGCTCAAACGAATGGGATGAACTCGTTGAGCGACCCATTTCGGCTATGACGATGCATTTCGTAATTCAACTATTGAATTTCAGGAGCCTTCGGTCGAGGAAGCACCATTAGCGGGATTGTCTCCGTCGACTTCTTCCACTATTAATTTTGCTTTGGAGGGACTGTCAGAACAACAACGAGAAGTGATTAGTAATGTGAGTGAGCTGCTCTGTTTACTTGAGTCGGGTTATCAAATGATTTGTTGCCGTTTTTGTTCGTTTTCCAGCATTTTCATTCATCTGACTAGGTGTGTACAGCCATTCAACAGCGGTTTAATTTCTTTCTAGAATCACCTTCGTCGCTGTCTTATTCGCCTTAATTTTAGCTAGAAATCTTAGGCATTGGAAATGGAAATTGGGAGCGCGAAATAATTTAGACATTTGCTTTATTCGCCTTTCACTTGGGTGAACAAGTGATCGGTAAGGCTAAAGACGTTCGACTTGAGCATCTTGTAGCCAAAATTTCTGCACGAGACTGGCTCATTTTGCCACAAAAGACCCTCCTCAAATGGCAAATGGAACGGGCGGATTACAACTGCAAGGGGCGGAGCTCACCCGAACTGAGGTTTAAAAACAGCAGGGACTTATGTGGCAGCTAAATGTAGCATGTTTCAAATAGGTGGAAAAATTGGTCTTCGCTGAAGCAGGTTCGGTCACCGATTACCCATTAGTTGAGTAATCGGAACTATTTTTTTTTCCGAAAAATGACAGCAGAGAAAAGAAGGAGCTTCCTCATTATTTCTGGATGAGTACGTTTAGTGAGGGGGGAACGAACCCATTACTTCTTCTGTTTTTTTTTTGAACGTCCATAGTAAATTAGTTCTGTTTCAGGTCCTTCGCAGAGCTGAAGCTTCTCGAAGAGAAGCAAAGGTTGTTGTTGATGCACGACATCTTCGTCGGTATGGAAGGGTGAGACGGCCGTCTGCGGAGCCAGAGAGGCAGTACAGCGTCGAAGAAATACAGGATGACAGCATGGACCGCGGCGATCTCGTCCAAATGGACTCAATCCCAGAGGGTACGTAGCTTCGGAGCACCGTTTGACCACTGGTAGTGTAGACTGTTGTTTGCAGATCTCACTGTTTCCTTGAGTCCCCACATAGATCCCTCTAGTCGAAGTCGGGAGCACAGCTGGATAAGCGGTTCTGAATCAGGTTTGATGGATTTTTGTGATGGGGTTCATAAGCAGCTACGCTTCAACTCGCCTTTTAGAATGGTCTCAGAGGACACTAAAGAGCAGGATAGAGACTTTCGGGAGACGCTTATCAAACTGGTTCAACACCCTTGATTACGACGGCGACTACATGAACTTTCAATTGAATATAAGTAAGGACCATCAAATCTCGTCTTGGGCTACATACTTTGTCTTTCCTAAATTTTGACTCCATTTCAGAACCTCCTAAAACTGCTTCCTTGGAACAAGATGTCTCTTCTTTTGTTGATGTGTTATCGACTGGGGTTGTTATACTTGCCTTATTCGAGCTCTATGAGGGCTCCCTACAAAGCTCATTCATCCTTCACTCCTACTGCGAAGGGTTGTGCAACACCGTATTCAATATGATCTACGCTGATCTCAAACGATATGCCATTTCTCACGATGAACATACTGTTATTGATGCATTTTGCTCCAAATTGGTGCTCCACATTTTCACGGACATCTGGCTGACTGCGCTGGACGCTATCGAAGCTGGAGTTCTTACTGACGCTGACAAAGAGAACACAGGTATTTTTTTTGAAAAATTTCATCAACATTTACTAGCTACTTAATAACAGGGATATTTCTTTTCTAATAGTGTTGCAAGCTTACGGACAGAGGAAGGATAAATGTTCTTGTGGCATTGACTTGGCAACAGTAGGAGGAATTAGAGGCCAAAAAAGGGGGTGAGAGGAGGCTAAGCTGATGTTAACTTGAGATCTGCCTCCAAGATTTTTATATCGTTCGAATGGTTGGTGAATGAGTGAATGTTGGTCACAGTGGTGTGATTATTTTCATGCAAAAGTAACAGAAACAAGGTTTTCAAACCCCTCCATGCGACGTAAAGTTGAAAATGCATCTGCCGCACACGTGCCAGTGCTAAATTGTTAGAAGCAGCGAACCCAGGAACGTATGTGGCAAATGTCTCAAAGTGAAGCTGCAACTCTCCTAAGAAAGGGAGCTCAAATTGGTCTTCCCACTTTTCTGTAAGGAGTTATGTAAACAACTTTGATCATATCCTCTAGCAAATCAAACCGTCCAAAAATCAAAAATGCAGTCCAGAAAATAGCAATGTCTTCACGTGAAAATGTAGTAAGCATGCACCAGAAGTGGAGAATATCTTCACGAGTGTATACCTGTGCCCACTGCACACATAACTCATATCGCGACAAGACCATGAACCTCCCTAGTTCTGGGGCTACCAATAGCATATGACCAAGCAGTGCGTATCAAAACTATGTATCCACCCGTAGTCGGTCAATATCGTGTCTCATTTTGGTTCTCAAAAGACGAAACTTTCTACATAGGATTCTCGACATGCATGAACTCTGTACTTCCGTTTCGCAGTATATTCAACCGTTTGGCCTAGAATTCTCGCTTGTGAAATTTTTTTGTTTTTATCAAAACTATGTGTCCACTTACGATTGCTGGACAGATTCATCATTATAACTCAACAGTTAATAGTCGATCGGTCCACCATTGTTCCTAATGATCTCAAAAATCCTATGTGGCATACTTCTCACAAGTTTCAGTACGGTGGCGTCGTCAGTCTGTTCCCATGCTTCCAGTATCTCCGTTTTCAAGCTGTCGATCGTATTGTACTGCTTGCTATTCCGGTAAACGTGGCGTACAATTACGCCCCAAATGTTCTCAACTGGATTGCAGTCTGGCGAAAACGTGGGCCAGTCCACTGCTTGTATCCGATGTTCCTCAAGCCAGCTTCTTATCGAAAGAGACACGTAGACGGCAGCATTGTCTTGCTGGAACACGAAAGAACGGCACCGCACACCTCTCAATAAGGGAGGAAGGCGTGTTCGCAGCACTTCTTGATATTTGGATGAGTCCAATCCGTTTAAAACAAATACCTCCCTAGTTTTCCTGAGCTCCCGAACGCGACCTAAGTCATGCGCGAACCTCCGCCGAAGTTGCGTCTTGAGAACATTACTGGCTCATTTCTCGAGTCCCTCCATTAATGACGATACCTACCCAGCCCATCCAAATTGAACTTTTCCTGTCACTAAAGATCACGTGGAGTTGAGAAGCTTATTAATTGATTTGAATCGCAATAAATCTTGGGTGCACTTAAAGAGCTACCTTATCTCATTGCGTTGTCATGTTGCTTCTGGCGAGAAAAGGTGTGCTTCTTTGTGTTAGGGGGTCAGGCTTGGCGTTTTCCTCATAAGTTCCCATGTGATGTTGGTATTTCTTCGCACCGAACTCCATGTGGTCATTCTCGAGACATTTAAACCCAATGGGGCCGCATCTGAGCGATGCTCAACGTGGAGTTCGATGCGAGTCTCCCGATTCTTCTGCTATCGTTGACTGTTGGCAGTTTTGGACAACAGATATTGAGCTTCTTGTTGTATGCGTATGGGTTGCTCAAGTACCTGTTCACACATCCATGAGAACGACCCAACTGAACCGCAGTTGCTCGGTTGGATAATCCTGCGACGTGCAGGGCTCCAATCTGTGCCTGTTCAGCAGAGGTAAGAAGGGCGCCATGACGATGCATACACAGCACAGAGCAAGAAATGAAGTTTGCAAAAATTTCAGCTTTTTATATTGGCATTGAGACCAACAAAAATGATCTACTTCGAAGTGTGACCAGGTAAGTATCTTCCAGTGAAGGGTAATCTTATTCTCAGAAGCGAATGAAACTGGCCCCGTCTTAATTCGACTTCGCGGAACTCTGTTATTCACAGTTTTGAGGTGGATACATAGTTTTGATACGCACTGCAGACTTTTTCACGACTTAGTTTTTCGAAATATTACAGCTCTTTTTCCTGACGTCGACCAAGGCACTCTAGTCCACTCTAGTCTGGACACTTTCCTTGCCGTCATAGTAGCACAAAGATTTCCACCCTGGTTTTTTTTTTCGAGAATGAGTTTTAAAGAAGGAGGATTAGTTGTCGGTCATCATAAAGCGTGATGAGAGTCCTACAATGACCGCACTGCTTTGAATATTATGAGAATTGTGGTAGTATCATTAGGCCAACTGCCGTTGGATTGGCTTTTCAACTTCTTAGTGCTTTGTGCGTTTTTCGAAGTTCAACGAGTTAATTATTAGGTTGAGTCGAAAGCTCTCGGACAAATAGTGTTCACTTCTAGTGATCATAACTCGGCAAAGAGCTAATGAAAATGGACGCTTAAGCTACCGTTTGATAGGCTATGAAAGGCTCTTCAAAAATCGTATTAACAGACATAGCGAGCTAGTTCCTTCCCTGTCACCATGCCGCGCAATTTCAAACCGTCGCCACTCCACCTCCGCACAGCATACTACTTTTCTCTATCTACCTGCGCTCAAGCGCAGACACACATGGCTTGAGCACCTAGTAACCGTGGATGAAAAGTAGATTCTCTATTTTAACATTGACCGACGTGCCCGATGGGGATGACTTAGGTACGGATGCATAAGACGTCCCTAAACTCAACGTAAGTGCCAAAAGGGTTATGCTCTGCATCTGGTGGAGCGTAAACGGAGTCGAATAATGGAAGCCTCTCGGCTAGGGATCTACAGTGGCCGCAGACGTCTACACTGAGCAACTGACGAATTTGAGGGCAAATTTCGAAAATGCGCTCCCGCAGCAGCACAAAGTCTACTATAAGTGCGACAACGCTTAGCCGCACATTGCAAGAACGATCAAGGCTGGACGGACGAAGTTAGATTGGACCATTTTACCACACTCACCGTATTCCCTAGACCTGGCTCCCTCAGATTACCACCTTCTTTCCCATCTCCAACATCATCTGGATGGTCAACACTTTCAAACTCGTGACTACATCAAAGGGCACTCGTGCAGTTCTTCAAGGGCAAGTCCCTATCGTTCTGGAGCAAGGGCATCCACTATCTGCCCGAACGTTGGCAGAAGACCATCAATGCCAATGGGACATACTTCAAATGGTTTACAGTAGTCGTTCAAAAGTTGTAGTATAAATAAAAATTTTGTCAGTTTGTCCGAGAACTTTCGACTCAACCTATTATAAATACAATGTATCTGTTATATCCTTAGCTGAGGTATACAAATAACTGGTGGAAAGAGATGGAATTTGATTTGACAGGCGGGAACCTTCACAGGGATAGGGACAAGGCTTTCCTCTGGGCACTGGGGAGCCTATCCAGTTCTCCCTAATCGCGGTAGTTTTATGTTGAGCTGCTACATCTACGTTAGCGTTAGCATTTTATGCTGCTACATCTACGTTAGAAGAGCGATTCTTGCTGAAGCAGTAATTAATATTACAATATCAGCCGATGATGTGTATAAGCGATCTATTTTCATAATCTACGTGTCAAAGATTTTGTTGCTTCAACTCCTATGCAGAAATATCATACATTCCCGTTGCTGCAAACCGTATCCAAAAAGAAAAAAAATTGTGTAAGGAGATTAAAACCTTTCTCATAATTCAAAGAACGGACAGGGGGAACACTTTATACATCGGGACTGAATAAGTTCGCAAAAGTCGCGCGTTGGTATTCAAAATTAAGCCAGTGAAGAGAATAAGCGGGAAACATGTTGTAGGGGCGCAATTGCTGCAGCGGTTATTGTACAGAAGCATGTATAAAATACAATAACTTAAATAATATAAATAAAAATTTTAGGATACGACGCCATCACAGCATCGCCAACGTTATCACCAATCTCAACTTCATTGTCTACATGTTACGAAATATTACACGTTGAATCTGAATCACCGGATTTCTACGAAAGCGAAATCAGCCGCTACCCTTCGCTGTATGGCAGAGATGACGAAGCGAATAGTGAATTTTATGAAGGCGTTCGTTACGCGGCGAGACCAACGGAGGTTACAGCACATTTGGTCAAATCTGATGAACCAATGTCCGAAATAGAAGCTTTACGCACAAGCATAGAGCAAAGGACAAGGTATGGCACCCACAGTATTGACGAACTATTCCCTGAAGGGAGCTGGGATGAAGCAGATAGTTGTTTGTCAACAAAAGAAGGCGAGGAAGAGCAATACCTTGTTGATGAGGTGAGGTACATGTTTAATGGAAAAGTAACGGCGTTATAGACACACAATTTGAGAGTGGTATTACACGAGAAGGACATTCTATCATTATACTCATTCATAGCTAGATGAATATTGTCTTATGCAGTTCGCAACGCGGATTTCAAATCCGTTTTCAAAATCGGCCAATCTTCTCTCTACGGTAGGCAATTTTCGGTCTACATTTAGGAAGTCCGAGTTTTCTTTATACGTAGGTGGGTGTACAAGACAAAGGTAAGTTTCTCGTTCCACAGGTAGGCAGCCATTCGTTCGAATATTGTGGGACATTGATAGAAAATCTTGCGACCATGAAAGTTTTCCACTACGTCCATCATCCAGTTGTTCAAGAGCGAGATAGGTATGTAAGGCTGTGGTGCAAAGTTGCTTGTGCCTGGTGCAGACGCTCGGGGTTGGGATGTTGTCCTCCATCCACATTCTCCATTTTTCCTCATTATATTTTCCTTCCGAAAAACCCTTCCAGGCTGTTTTATCGTGTTCTCTACTTCAGACACTTTGAAAGTTTAAGAGCATGGAAAAAGTCTCACTACCTCGATGTTCGGCAACTTCTAGACTAGTCGTGTGCTTGTGTAGCTTTGTGTATGAGAACAAAATTTCATAAAATGCGTGTATAAAATGAGGACGAAATTCTCCGAAATATTTAGAACTTAGGGTTTTCTGACAAAGAAAACAGCGAACGAAGAAAATCTCACCGCATTTGTTGTGTTCTTCCTAGTCGACTATTGGCCCGCAACTGGAACTTCTGATATAGATTTGGTTGAACCCGTAACTGGAGTCGGGTTCCCCTTCGCCCTGGTCCTGATCAGTTGCTGTGAACATAAAAGTTGTGAAAAATCTCCTTCAAGTGTTGCTCTCTATGTAATGAACATCGATGTTTGTCCACTTCGTATCATTATTTAACACGTTTGCGACCGCGTGCACGACCGGTCGTGCACTATCCATTTAGTGTCATACCAGTCTGGCCGTCCGGCTAACGCCGGACTTCCAGACTTTTCCTAATGCTCGCTTCGCTCGCATGGCCTTATCCCTTTTTCATTCTAGTAGAGTCACAGCTCTGCCACATTTTTGCTATAATGCTTCCCATTGCTTCCTTTTATGTGAAACTGCACTTATCAAAGAGGATTGACCGCGCTTCCCAAGGGAATTTTATCTTTTGCTCAACTGAGATAGTTATTTGTAACTATATATAACCGGTTCAACTTGAAGTGACCACAGGAAATGGTCTATCATTCTTTATTTGTTATTAATGGTCGAATGATAAGAGTCAGTTCGAACATATAAAAGTGAAGGGTGTGGTGGGTTCGAGAACAAATGAGGGAAGAAGAACGCGGAAGGGGATGTGAGATGGAAGGAGCCACGCGGGTTGCGCCCAGGGATGTGCGTAATTACGATTTACGATTTACGAAATTTGGAATTTTTGTTACGCACATCCCTGGTTGCGCACTACTCACTGCTTAACTCAAACATTTAGTGTTCCACGATTGATGTTAGGCGCCAGGAAACAGATCCAGCAAAGATGGACCTAACTCATGACATTGTCTCAATAGCGGACAACGGCGCACCCCTCCTCCATCGGTAGCTACATTTTCAGGCGCTTCGCCACTTTTGGACGCCGGCGCTCCCCTTACATTACCGCTGGTCCCGAGTCCCGGGCGTTTCCCCACTTTGGCGCCGGCACACCCTTATCACAACCCTGGACCCGTCTCCCCCCCACTTTGGGCGCCGGCGCACCCTTATCACAGCCCTGGACACGTCTCCCCCACTTCTGGGCGCCGGCGCACCCTTATCACATCGGTGGACCCGTCTCCCCCACTTCTGGGCACCGGCGCACCCATATCACAGCCCTGGACACGTCTCCCCCACTTCTGGGCACCGGTACACCCTTATCACATCGGTGGACCCGTCTCCCCCCAATTTGGACGCCGACCCACCCTTATCACAACCCTGGACCCGTCTCCCCCACACTTTGGGCGCCGACGCACCCTTATCACAGCCCTGGACCCGTCTCCCCCACTTCTGGGCGCAGGCGCACTCTCATCACATCGGTGGCCCCGTCTTCTCCACTTCTGGGCGCCGGCGCACCCTTATAACATCGGTGGACCCGTCTCCCCCACTTCTGGGCACCGGTACACCCTTATCACATCGGTGGACCCGTCTCCCCCACTTCTGGGC
>KN729380.1:6063-17227 GCA_000816745.1 Ancylostoma duodenale
GAATATTCGAATTTTCGAATTTTTAGAGATATTCGAATTTTCGAATATTCGAATTTTCGAATTTTTAGAGGTCCCCGAATTTTCAAATATTCGAATTTTTGCCAACTGCCGAATTTTCGAATATTCGGGCTTCCGAATTTTCGAATGTTCAAATATTTATTCGAATGTTCGAATATTTACTATATTTACTCGAATAACATTCCATTTGATAAAAAAATTTCGCACCCATTCATGTAGGCGAACAATGCAATATGTTCCCCAATCACGACGAGCATGAAACTTTTCGGTTAGTAATTTTCATTTGCCATTTTAGTATTTCTCACATTTCCCTCATGAGTGGAAGCTTGTGCTGCTTTGGAGTTGACACCTTATCGGTTTTAGAATTGCAACTGGTTAGAATTCCTAAGCTTGAGAACGTCTCTCTTTTGAGGTCTGAAACCATTGTTAAAGGATCGTGAAGTGGATGAAACCCTTCGTCCGTGAGAAGCGTTCTCTAAAATATTTCTGTGTTATAGTTCAACAAGACGAGCCATGGTAGTGAATGTAGAGGTATTGACGCGGTAAAAATAATTTTGGGTACAATGATTC
This sequence comes from Ancylostoma duodenale, assembly GCA_000816745.1. Lineage (NCBI taxonomy): Eukaryota > Metazoa > Nematoda > Chromadorea > Rhabditida > Ancylostomatidae > Ancylostoma > Ancylostoma duodenale. The sequence goes on from KN729380.1 coordinate 6,652, forward strand.
CGTTATCGTGGTCATGAATGAGCTTCCAGCTATCTACAAAAAAAAACATCAGGGATACTAAAGAAAAACACTGCATGTTACTCTGTTCCCCGTTATTACTTCTGTTCATCCGATCCGTTTGTATGCTTGTACGTTGGATTTCAAAACCAACAGAACTTCTATAACAACGTGTCGGAGCATGTTTGAACAGAAAGGATAATAAGAGGATCTCAAGATTTTGTGTGAACTTTGAATTCCATAACTAACGTTGATTACTTGGAAAGAGTTTCAAGAGCAATAGTTGAAAATGGACTAAATATAGGGAAGAAGGCTATGTAAAAGTTATTACTATAGTTTGCAGTTCACTTACATAGTTCTGGAGGAAAGGCTGAAATAATCAGAAGTTTACCTAAAACTGCTGATTTATCAAGTGTCTAGAGAAGTATTAAGGTTGTTGCGAAATTAATTGCCGAAATGGACCCTTCAGTTTAAAGTGTTGTAACTCGGCTCAGTCACAATCGTTTTCAACAGCTTAGCAACCATTCAATTCGGTGCATCCCTCTACAACAAAAACTGAGATCACAAGAATTCGCGAACTTTTGAAAGGCCATCTCAGCATGCTCCAGATCAGCACTGCTGTCACAGGATTGTATGTGGAGCTCGGAAAAACGATACACAGTAGGGTAATGGTCTGAGGAATAAGGGCGTTAAGTGACAACCTCGATGCGTTACTGCATCAGTTTTTGCCGGATGAGTTTTGGATTGTGTGGCTCAGCGCTACCTTGGAGCAGGGGAAAACCAGCTTTTGTTCACTACTGTCGACCACTTCTATAGCAAATTTGCGAATATCGAAATTGCAATAACAGGACTCTGCTCTCAACGTTTGACTAAGTTGTAGAAGAGTGCATTCAATCATGCCTTCACAGCACCACCAAACCCCTGACACAACCTCCCTAGAGAGGAGATCTGGTTTGGGAAAAATTAGAAGTGGGAAATCGTCTCCATCCATACCTATTCGCATCCCTTGTTATAGTGCAAAAATCGAGCTTTATGAACAGTAACTATATGTTCTAGAAACTAGTCGTTTTGGGACGGAAAAATCAAGTTAGAAAAGATGTCACGCCAGGTAAGACGTTGGTCACCTGTCAGATCGTGTGGTGTTCACGTCCGCACCTTTCGTACCCTGTTGATTGGAGTGGGATGCATTGAAACTGTAGTGAGCGCCCATCCCTACTCTTATCGTCGGGATGGTAAGATCCGGTTTAGGTTCCACGGCAGTCCTCAACGCCTGATCGTATAGCGACATCCCGCGACTACTACCATGGTTATATTTGAGTTTAAAATCGTAAAAAGAGAACTTCGCAAATTTCCAGCTTGCTGTCCATTGAGAAGACGAGTCCAAGCTAAAACAAATATAAGATTACCGCATCCCTCCGACAAAGGGTGATCGAGTTTGAAGTCATCAAACATAATCACTCGAAAATCGCGTTGGCTCATTATCTCTTCGCGACTTCATAAAAATCCTCAGGAAGGAGCTAGCCAGAATGTTTAACGAGCATTTGAAAGAGGAAAGAAAGCTCTACAAGATAGTCACATAAGCTGAGCTGAAGTTGCTCAAATTGGACGAATAGAAAAGTTTAGTTGAGAGTACCCCAAAACGGCAATTATTTTCGCAACAACCTGATATAATACATACGTACGTAGGTTTTACCGGAGAGATCATCAAACGTCGTATAATTCGCAGAATTGCAGTTTCGAAGCTTCCAATTACGTTTGGCGGCATTCAAATGCGTATGTACAAAGATATGCGAGGTTTTTTGGGAAAACTGAGATTGAAATGAGAAATTAGACTGGGGTTTCAATTGGAACGGTTCTTCAGCGAGATAGAGGGACTCAAGTAACAGTTGCGAAGCAAACCAATTCCAAATATTCGAATTTTCGGCCTAAAATACTCGAATATTCGAATTTTTGAATAATCCCGGGCCGTCGAATTTTCGAATATTCGAATTTTCGAATATTGCGGGGCCATCGAATTTTCGAATATTCGAGCTTTCGAATTTTTCGGTACCTTCGAATTTTCGAACACTCGAACTTCCGAATGTTTCGGAACCGCCGAATTTTCGAGTATTCGAATCGAATAAATATTCGAGTTTTTTATTCGATTCGGTCAAAACTCTACTCTCTATCCCTCGAGAATGGGTTGCGAAATTTTTGAAAATGCTTAATAGAATAAATATTAAAAAAAACTTGCTTAGGTTTGTTTTCAGTTGTTTATTTTCACTATTATTTTCCATACATCTATTACCAGTTATCTAATATTTAAACTGATATTTTTATTGCTTTTGTTGTACATCTCCATAGGTGCGGGAGACCCGACCTTTTTGACCACAACCTCCTGCCCAATTTCTACGGTAAAAGGCAGGCAAGTTCTTTTATTTCTCCTAACCTGCTGACTACGACAAATTGGCCTCACCGAATCCTTTCTACATTGGTACATAGGTTGGTACATTAGAGAAAAATTACGTAATAAACACAACATTGCATCGGATTTCTGGGAGAGCGATGAAAGCGAATTTGAGAACTGGTAATTCTATCTAGTCCAGAGAAATCAAATTTGGGCAGCAACAGATACAGCTCTTCCTCATAAATCACTAACTCTTGGCTGTTACTCTGATGTCCGAGAGCAATAAATCACACGAAAAGATGTATTTGCTCAAATGATTCCCGTGCTACTTTTTTTCTAGACCATTTTCTATGGTTCAGCATCAACGTCCTCTGCTTGTACAAAGGGCGAAAAAACATTGCTGAATGCATTTCAGCCAATTTGCCGTACCTGTTCCACATAAAACACGGATCTTCGTTTTATTTCGTCTTTAAACATATCAGAGTCCACTTAGCTCTTTGTCAGAAATGCTGAAAATTAGTCGAGTTGTGAGAACGAGTTATTCAAGGCTAAATCAAAACCTTTGTAAGAAAAATACTGGCTCCCACATCCCGTGTCGCTATGAAGTAGCTTCCAAAACTCCGATAACAAGGTCTTTGACCCATAAAACATGCCACAGACGATTTTAATATGCTGTAATGTCTCAACTCTAAAACAAGGAAAATAAACAAAAAACATGACCCTCGCTTTCTCTTATTTCTGTTGAGAAACTGCCGTGGATACTCACATCTTTAGGACAAGTTCAAGATTTGAGCTCAAAAATAATTCTAGAAATCCTCTGTGGAAATGTTTGTTAATCCTCTGACAGATAATTTGCTTTTATCTGGTAATAAATTGTGTACAAAGATTTTTTTTGTTTACTTTAAGTACCACTTCAATTATTGTCCTTGTAGATTTATTTTTCTTTTCTTCTTTCATATTATATCTCTCATTATTATACATCTAACCTATCCACTACATATCGAATAACAGGTAACAACAAAGAACATAAAAACATAAAAGGGAGGAACTATTCTATGATCTTCGAGCTCAGATCCCCATTAGTTTCACCAATTTACCTTCTTGTTCTGCACGCAATCGGAATCACGTGTAGCTCATAGCTCCATTCAAGCCCTCCTCTTAATCCCCTCTAAAAGCCACAGCGAGCGACTACAAATCGAGAGAGCGAATCCACCTCCACCCCGCTACTCGATGCGCATAGTACGGCGGCGACGAGCTCCTTGGCGCGTGCCGTGAGCGCAGCAGATTAATATTCCGTCTCGTCGCGAAAAACACTATCAAAAATGCGAAATCGCAAGCGCAGCCGAGCAGTGTGCAAAGCCGAGTGCCCAGGAACAATAGCTGAGCCTCCTGGAGCGCTCTGTGCAATGTTTTCTTGTGGTGCTTCTCTACTCCCTTCTTAGTCATCCAGGACTCATTGCAGTAGCATGCTGGAGGAGTAGCCACTGCTCTTCTTTTTGGAATTACCTGCTGGAGCAAACAGTTCCCTCCACATGGGCGTCAATTCATAAATAATATTAGCAGAATTTTGATAAAATTCTTCGCTAGGATTTTCAGCAAGCAAATCATCTTTATTTGACAATATTCTCACACTAAATAGATGAAGAAAAGTGCGTGGGATACCCACACGTTGGCCTCTTATAGATGGTCCGACTGCTTGTAGAGGATGGTCGGAAATTACCCGTGCACCTACCTTAAATCGACTAAAATTCTGTACAGGGACTCAGTTCTGGTGAACACAAATTAGATGTGAGATAGCCCTTATGAAGGAAATACAGTTGCTGTGGCTTAAATGCCACTGCGCCAGCTCTTTGGAGAAACGACTCCTAAACACAAACTTGCCGAACTTTTTCATTAGGTATTGAGAATCGCCCTAGTCTACATCGTTTTCGAGAACATCGAACTTCTTAGTTTGGTTACCTTTGTAGTGCAGGACCTGCACAGTTCACATTAAAAATTTGGACTCGAAAGAATCTGCTGTGCTGGAGCAGTGGTACAGATACATAGAATGTTAGTTCAGTCTGCGAGGATCGCACCATGGCATCTTTTAGCTCCCGAGAGCATGTAGCATGCCGATAGGAAAATTCCGAAGTTTGTTGCATAGTTGTTGATTAGCATATGGTTTACAAGCGGTGCTTGAAATCAGAACCCACGATAATTTACCGTGATGTTTTAGTGTCGAGGTGTTGGAGCATGGGTATCAGGGTCAAGCGTGTGATGATAAATTATCAATGGGGGGTCGTATGGTGGGCGGGTAAAGGGGGGGGGGGTTCGTAGAGGGGGGAGTGTGGTTGTATTTCTTTTAGTAGTAGTGCAGCCATGTCTCGGAACGAGGCTGAATTTCGGACTGTCACATTTGTTCATACGTACTGCCAGTCCTGCTCATCCCTTGAAACCCAAAAAAAGTCTTGTCATGGATCCTATCCAGCAGTGCTTTGCCTCCAAGTTTCAGCTCTCCAGCTTCAACAGAAACGATTCAGCACAGTAATTACGGAAGAGATGTTTGGTCGATAAAAATGGCCTTTTTTACTTGTTTTGATCAACTAGATCGAAGCTGGAAGGATGACAACTGGGGGAAAGAGAACCACACTGTTTGAGAGCGCAAACCTTCGACTAATCAAAGCTAAGAAAAAATTGGCACATCGACTGGCTATGTCTTCTGTTATTCATGTCCAACTACAACCATGCTTCCGAGCAGGCCAAAATTTTAAGTGAAAATGTTTGCACGTTCGTGCTGCCAGTCCTACCCAGTCCCGCAAGCCGGCAGAAAGCCATTCTATGGACCCACCCAACTGTGCTTTATCACCAAGTTTCAGGTCTCCCGGTTCAAAAGGAAAGATTCAGCACGAGAATTACGGAGATGAGGTTTCGTCGATAAAAACAGCCTTTTTTACATGTTTTTATCGACGGAGTTGAACCGCGGCGGAGACAGCTGCGGAAAAAGGAGTCCCATAGCTTGAAAGCGCAACCTTCAACTATTCAAAGTTGAGAAAAAATTGGTACCTCAATGGGCTAGATCTTCTGCTATGGGTGTCGGACTACAACCATGTCTCTGAGCAAGTCAGAATTTTAGGTGAAAATTTTTACACGTTCGTACTGCCAGTCCTACCCAGTCCTGCGAGCCGATAAAAAGTCATTCTATGGAGCCTACCCAGCGGTGCTTTATCTCTAAGATTCAGATATCCAGGTTCAAGAGAAAAGATTCAGCACGAGAACTACGGAGATGAGGTTTCGTCGATAAAAACGGCCTTTTTTACATGTTTTTATCGAAGGAGTTGAATCGTGGCCCCATAGCTTGAAAGCGCAAACCTTCGACTATTTAAAATTGAGAAGAAATCGGAACCATAAGGGATTAGATCTCCTGCTATTCTTGTCCATCTGCAACCACACCTCCGAACCAGCTAAAATATCAGGTGGACATTTTTGCACCTTCGTACTGGTGATTCTGCCCAGTCCTGCGAGCCGATAAAGTGTCCTTTCGTGCACTACTTTCGATTATGTTGAGCCCACCACAAGCGCACGTTATTTTAAGTCCTGCAAAAATTTCAGTCCCGGAGGGGATCGAGGCCTAGACTATGTAGGTGACGTATATCGATATTTTTCATGATGAATTTGAAGCAAATCGCTTGAGTAGGTCTGAACTCTGCTGTCAAAGCGATATTCGCCAACCGCGTATATTTCAACTTTTTGCAAAAATTCTGGATAGAGAGAGGATCGAACCCTTGACGGTGTACGCGGTGGCTGTTCCTACTACTGCTATAACGTTTGAATTTGAAGTCGAGTTGAAGTGTCTGCATTTTCGTTCTCATTTCTCATCTCATTTGAAATTTGTGTACGAAAAGGGGGGGGGGGGGTCGTATTTTTGGCGGATGAGAGGGAGGGGGGTCGTATGGGGGTCGACTTTCTATCATCATCACGCTTGACCCTGATGGGTATTTCTCGGCCACCCTGTATAGTAGATCATCGGTGGGTTAGCTGCTGCTTTGATCTTTTCTGCGAAGATACAGTAGTGAACAAATATTTTATTAACAAACATAAAGATGTAACAGGAACTATCAGGAACTATACATTGTATCAAGAACAGGCACTGTAGGTATCTTCCTTGCAGAAGCCTACGACACAGATGTATTGACATCGGATGGAAGTGTTTTTGGCGATGCTCTGGATACCAAAGTGCAGCTTCACGCAATTTCCACCAAAGTGCGTTGTTTTCATGTGCAGAGTCCATCTTCGAGAAGTGCACTCTGCCAGTGTGGAGAGTGGATTTCCACAACAAATTAGGTGTGCTCATCAAAAATTATGCTCTAGCGGGAAGTGTGCTGTTTCTCGAAAGAACTAGCTCCACGGCCTTTTTCTCTGGTTACTCCTTCTGGGCTGGGACTCATGAACACATAACAAGGCGAGAACAAGCTAGCAAGCCAACTTTTGCTCAATGATCTCCTAAAACTGCGAAGTCTCTGCCCCTTAGCCATCATTTGTTTGCCTGGTTGTCGTTTCTTGAATCCAAGCCCTGGAATTCTGGGTCTGGGTTGTTGGTACTATACTTCGGACCGAATAACGTATTCGAATAAAAAATTCGAATAAACATTCGAACTCGAATAATTCGAAATTCGACTATTCGAAAAAGTCCATTTTCGAACTTATTCGAAATTCGACTATTCGAAAAAAGTATATTTTCGAATATATTCGAAATTCAACTATTCGAAAAAGTCCATTTTCGAATTTATTCGAAATTCGATTCGGTTTCGTCTCGAATAACCGAATGACTTCGAATAAGGGAAGAAATCATTTGTCGGCAAAGCTCTTCTTTTGTACCCTTCAGGCTTCCCGTAGTATCATATTCTCGAGCAGTCCGCAATAAACGGACAACGACAGCATTATTTTCGATTTTTTTCAGGCTTCGTATTTTTTTCTCGATACTCACAGTGAACACTGAATAGAAATGTGCACAACTTTCCAAAAATCTATCAATCAACGATTTTGTTCTTGCCAAACGTTCATGTCAATGTTGAAACGAAACAGTTACACATATCTTCAAGAACATGATTACGCTAAAATCTTCATCGTCTAAAGCTCGTTCTCTGTTACCCTAACCACCTATCACTGTCCGAGTATGTCCCTAGGATCCTCGTTTTCAGGATTTTCTTTCACGATTAGAAGTTTCACCGTGAACGGAACAAAATAGCAACAATCTCACCTTATAGGGACTTCTTTTCATATCATATTTCACTTAGAATAAATAGAGCACTGGAGTATTCTTCAACAACTAAAACTAAACAAACTAGTATCCCTTGTCGAGTTACCTCCAATCTCAGACGTAAATTAGTGCGAAATCGCTTATACGATCGCATCTGAACAACATCAGGATGTTTTGTATGCTCCTCTGGTCGAGTAGTTGAATGCATGAGCTCGGGTGTGATATACCTGATCTCTTGCTTGCAGTGCGGTGATGAATACATAGGTGAAATCTAGATGGCAGGAATAGATCACGCCAATCCAGAGTTTTGGGTGCCCACAAGATACAAAAACATAGCGGAGCTAGTTTTGAAGTAAAAGTAACGATCTTAGCACATGAACCCCGAACATCAGCTAGCAAAACGCTTGAGGCCTTTTGGATTCATGCGAAAAACCCGGAAATGAACCGAAAGCGAGAGTGCCTCTCGATTACGCGTGAACTCGCGCCATATATGGAGCCGCTATTCTAACCTACAGAAGGTAGCAGCTGCGTCGTTGGCATTAGCTCATCTAGTCAGTCAGCGGTCGCTACTCGGTCTCAACCTCTGTGGTTGACCTCTAAGGTGAGTATTTGATCCCTAAGCCATGCCTGTGATCGGAAACTAGGCTTCGAATTTCCTTTGTGGAGTTTGGAGAGGTTTGGTCGAGTAGATTGTACGTTGAGTCGCCCATTTCAGGTTCTGAAGGAGGCGCTTTGCCGAAACGTCAGCCAATAAATCAATTGACAACCTTGTGTGAGACTTAGTCACAAAATCAATACAATGGATTAATGTCGGACTTTCCGGTTATTCTTTAACACATTCGCGACAATGTGCTCAACCAGTTGACATGCATGGTGCGACGTGCGGGACCGCGTGCAAAACCGTTGGAGCACAAACGCGTGCTTAAGGGGCCGCACGTGTCTCACGTGGCACACCATGCCGAAAGTGCAAGGTAGCGATTCTGTTTAGAGAAGTAATGGTTGAAGTCGTTCCTACTTGCTGAGCATCTATATCAGTAAACTAAAGAAATCTTCGCTGCCATAGTTTAAAATTCTCAAGTTTTTACAAGTTATACCAATTCCGAACTAGTCAAATAGCTCAAATGAGCGAATAAATTTGAAACCGAATTCCGAATTTATTCGAATATTCGGAGCTTGAAAAACCGAATAAATTCGAAGATTCGAAATCAAGTGAAAATCGAATGTATTCGAAATTCGATTATTCGAAAAATTTAAAATTCGAATAAATTCGAAATTCGATTATTCGAAAAAAGTGAAAAATCGAATAAATTCGAAATTCGAATACTCGAAAAAAGTGAAAAACCGAGTAAATTCGAAGTTCGATTATTCGGAAAAGGTGTAAAACCGAATAAATTCGAAATTCGATTAATCGAAAAATTTAAAAATCGAATAAATTCGAAATTCGATTATTCGAAAAAAAAATTTCGAATATTTCGAAGTATAGTTGGTACCCGACACAATCTCAGTTATTGTTTACCTCAGTCTAGCCTATTATTTATTAGCGCATGCTCTTTTATTCTCTTTTAGTTCCTGTGATTCAAACTGCTTCCAATTTGACTCTCTGTTTTCCTTCTGAGCTTTAAACTGCAGACTTATATGTAGGGTTCCAGTGATGTCCTATTCTTTGTCTTTGTCTCCGTCTATTGGTAGGAATGAAACGGAGCTTAGATTACTTTTTTGTTTTTTTTTAATTATAATCAAAACGTTTGCTTCACGTACATACCACAAACATATGAAAGAATAACAAGTACTTAGAAACGTGTACTGCTCTCCTTGGCTTTTCTTCGTCTACGACGAGTAACATGTCTTACAGAGATCAATGCGCCGACAAAGTTCTAGGTTACTCTGTAGAATAGATGTGTCTTTCCTAGAGCAGATTTTCCGCGCCTTGTTTTCGCGATTTCGGTCAGTGCTTTCGGAATTTTTCGTTTTAGTTCACTCTCAATTTACCTTGGTTCACTAGGAAATCAAGGAGTGAGGGTTTGATTTGAATTCGGCGTTCCGTACACGTTCCTACTCCATGAGTACCAGAACAAATGCAGATCTACGCTGTCACTCCGAAATGAATTGGCAATTGCTGGTATTCCAGTGATTAATGGTATTTCTTGCTCTAGCACTGGCTTCTCATTAAGCCTCACTCTGACGCGACTCCTTTTTTCTTGCACCTCATTTCTTGCCCTTCCTATCGCTTGCACTATGGTAGATAGCTCAGCCACTGATGCCTACACTATGATTGGCATCACGTCTCTGGTCTCCGAGACCGGTCTCCATTTTCCAGTTGGCAACGACTTCTCTGATGAAGCTGAGGTGGAAAGCTTCAAAACATTCACAGAAGTCCTTTTCGTGCTAACCCTGAATGTGTCCGTTTTACTTGGTGTCACAACGGTATCAAAAAGATGTGGACCACCTACGAAACAGCAAGTGCGGCGCAACTTTGTTTGACCAATATGCCGCAGTGTCAGTTCGAAACACCCTCCACAACACGGTTTTATTTCCTCTGACCTGCTCAAAAAGAATTCCTGCACATGTGAGGTTTCCTAGCACATGCGCTTTTCTGCATGTAAACAAATAAGTAAATAAATCCCCGGTTAGATGATGCCCAATGTAAGTTTTCTTTCATCTTTGCGTTTAGCTCCTCAGAATCGCTCACCTTTTCAGACTTTAAAATGTATGGCACAGTAGGGGTCTCAGATTCGGTCTCTGAATCGAAAACTAGCAAAGTGTATCTAAATACTCGTTACCAGCAATTTCAGCTATAGTATTCTGCATAAGAAATTTTCCTTGAAAAACGAATTTCACTGTTGGCCCTCTGCAGTTTCATGTTCTCCTTGATTTCACCATATACAGTGCCGGCCAAAATTATATAGCCTTTTCAACATTCCGTCATAACTTCTGCTAACGTGGAGCCTTGAAGTTAA
>KN729383.1:0-11101 GCA_000816745.1 Ancylostoma duodenale
GTGGCTAACGACCGCTCAATTATCATAGTCACGTTTGACACGAGGTACAACTCCATGAAGAAGCCGTAGCAAATGTTGAATATGATGTAAAACATTCGAGGAAGGAACACGTCGCATGGCTCACGGTACGTAAATGATAGCGTTAACTGATAGATCTGAAACGGTTAACGATTAACGGTTGGCGATAATCCACTAGTTACTGGTCATCAAGCTATTACTTTACAATATGAATGAAGGCACAACAAGGAGCTAAATAGCTTTGCTTTGTGAAATGTACATCTTTAAAATGTACACCTTAATTCAAAGTTTATTTAGATGATAATAAGTATAATAAGCATTATAACGATATAATATAATAATATTGTAGTATAGTAGTATTGTATGTAGTGTAATAGAAATAATTAGTATGATAACTGTGATTTGCTCATGTTTTATTTCTCAGGACTTACACAATTTTATTTATTGGATGGATGTGTTCGCTTTTGTTGCATTTTGGATTTATCATGACCCTCGAGAAGACAGCGCTCCGTTTTTCAAGGTGTTTTCTGCTAGCAATTTGTCACGAAATGTCCCAAAAGATCAGAAAACCTGGTGGATAACCGCTGACTCACATCTAAATTGATGAATTTTTAAAGTAAATTCGATTAATTAAATTACTCTAATTCAGGTCTATATTGATGAATTTCCGCCTCATTTCTAAACCCATGTAAAATAAATTGAATCAAATAAATAAATGCAGTCCAGGTCTATCATAGTAAATTTCCGCCTCAATTCTAGGCTCATGTATCTTTTATCAGGTGTACAGCTCATGAACAGTCTCCTTCTGGGTAAGAAAGAGCTGGTAGGTGGCAAGGGTGTAAATGCAAGGGTGGCACTATACTGAGGACCAAATAATGCATCAGATGCTTATCGATTTACACAAAATTCGAGCATTCGATTTCGAGTGAGTCAACAGTTCGAGTGTTTGAAAAAGAGGGAGCAATACAACCCTTGAGGAACCTCATCAGGGGAAGTGTGGGTGACCCAAACCTTCTCAGCTGAAGCGAGTTTTTTCAAACGAAATATGTCCATTCTTTCTCGGTTTTCAATATGTTTCTTTCTGAAAACTGATCACAACTATTTTTTGTAGGATAGTTAGGCTTTTTTTACGGATAGATCACTACTGATGTCATCCTTTCAGGCCCTTACGAAGTGGAACTCGCCGAAACCTTAGCTGTTAATACATAGAAGAGCTAATGAACTCGTGTGAAGCTCTACCACACCAACTGACTAATCACAAACTGCACTTACGTATTTGGGATAATGGACCTACATATGTATTCCTGCGTATACATATCCATCAATTATGCATTGAACCTCAGTGTTACATGTGTAGCACTTAGCTAACAAAGTTCTTTATCTGACAAACTAGACAAATGCCGCCTATTTCAGGATCTTTTGTGATTAAATCTGTCATGCAAATCCGCCTACCCATTTGCAGCCACAGTAGCAAACAGCTAGTTCAGTTGTTAATACTCTCCCACCCGGCAAATAAGGAAATTGGTGTCCTTCACGGAAGTGCATCAATTTTTGCTACTTGTCTAGACGCGTAATTTGCTCTGAAGTTAGGACGATCGAATTGCGCGCGATCGAATTATTCAATATTATTTTTTCCAAACTATTTATTACCCAATCAGTCGTTAACTCGTTGTCCCAGTAGACATCACAGCACGTTTATACGGTAACCGGAAGCTTACCACAGGATCTGGATGCATCATTGAGATTACCCATGGAAGATGGGTTTTTGTGCAAATTTACTCTTCACCTGGCACCCATTGACATGTTTACCCATACGTCCTACCCATGGGCAACCATATTGGGAGTATGAGATTAGCTATCTTTCCAAATCATCCGAGACCCTGTTCAGCTTGTTTGAAGGCAGACTCTACCGGCCCAAGTAGTATAGTGGTTAGTACTCCACGTTGTGGCCGTGGCGACACAGGTTCGATTCCTGTCTTGGGCAGCTTTTTGCGAATCCACGTTCCCCGAGGGAATACAACGCTTTTTTGTCGACAAAATCCGGAAAACATTAAGAATGCACAGTACGGAAAGCAGTAACTAACTATGCTAAACGTTTTAAAGAAACCTAAAGGAGATTTACTTGTTACAATTACACCTTCTAATACTAAAGTTTAATAAATTAATATATATTTTTCTAAGCAGTTCAGCGAATAATCAGGCTTAACAGAGCCTAAGAACTGATAAACATCCCTAGAAAACGTCTTACTCACCTGCGCTATAATAAAAGTGGTGTTAATGAGAACGGCACTGAACATAAACAGCGTTAACAAGATCTGAAAGAAGTAGTAGTAAGTTAGTTACCACCACAAGACAAAGTTAAATACCTCAAAGAAGACGGCAAGATAAGAAACCGTAGTGGAAAGTCCTAGAAGCTGTCAACCTTTAATCATTACCGTTTATCACTATGTATTACATATACTAGTTATTATTGTCTTTTCCTACAACTAAGATTTTGAACTTTAAATTGATGAACCAGTAGCTGAAAAAGATAACACAAGGGGACTTCATGGACTAATGATGACCTATCGCGCTAATTCTTGGGACTTCTACTCGTTTTTCCCTCACTTTCCTCTTACGACGCCGTACACGGATTGTTTTCAAGCCACTTATTCACCGTGGTTGTAGTATGCCGTGTCTGGATAGATGTGGGATTGTCTTGGCAACTACAGACACCCTAGGACATGTATCTATGAACCACTGGATTTGAACTCGGAACTGTACGAAAAATACGTTACACTACAACTTGAAAGCAAGTTATATAACAAACACGGAACACATGGCGTCATTATGGTACTTTAGCAGAGGTAATGTTCAAATCATGTCATAAAAAGCGTAATGAAAATTACTGGACTACCGTAGACTGTTTTAAACAACGTGAACTACAATATTCGAATATATGAACTCTCGTGAAACCTAAGCATCGTAAATCGTGACCATAATTTTTTACTGGTCTTTCTGGGTTATAATTCATAAGTCATAATTCATTTGTCTGCCCTTAGAAGACACAGTGCATACCATTTCGAGCACTATTTTCTTTGGTATATTGAATAAATAAATGTAGCAGACCTCACTGGTCCAGAGCCATAGGCTGCGCTGCACTAGAGGATTAAGGATAAGAACAGTTGAAATGTGCGGACACGCAGACCGTTAGAATGTCAGGACGCAAATGATGTAGCAAAGCTCTCCGCTAACTGATGATTTCAGGTTAAAGTTATACTATGTTTTGCTTCCGAACGTGGGGAGGAAACCAAGCCTATAACAAAATTGCTTCTAAATTTTTCCCATGTATCTTAACATTTGCGTACTTGCTTCACTAAGCAGAAATCTATTTACAGCAATTACACGTTGACCTCGGTTAGGGGCAACACGCCCTCAAAGAAGTGAGTTTCAGGAGCTGTACTCTACTGCTGTCACTTCCTCGGAGTCGAAATTTCGACGGATACTGTCCAAAATGAATCGGTGCTGTTCTTAGCTATTTCACTGCAGTAATATTCATAGCTATTTCATTGCAGTAATATATTTTTTCGTTCTATACTGGATTATTTTCATTTTCTTATGGTCAGTTGAACAGTTGTAAACACCGAGGTGTTGTGGACGGGGTATGAGTGGATAAGAAATATTTCGAGACACGTTCCTTGTGACTAAGAGAGCTAATGCAGAATTCTTCTACGGGAATAAATCAGCGTCAAATGCTATTATCGGCATTCATGAGTAACCATTACTCTTTGGCTTGAAGGCTTCGATAATAACTGCTTTTGGAGTTAAGGTGTAACGTAGGTCTTCATTTAGGTTATTTATAGCAGCGAGATGTCGTAGCTTCTTTCGGAAACGAAGTCGTCTCCTTATCTGTGAAAATGGTCCACACAAAGATAGGGGAAAAAATGGGGTACGAAAATAGAGTTAAAGCTAGCACGTGATGAAAACAATCGCAGGAATGTCCGTTGCTCCCCTCTCTGTAAAAAAATAAACCATTAATTATATGTACCCCAGCACCAATGCTTCGATCAAGCCCTTCAAAACTGAGATGTCATGGGAGCTTCTATTGTTGCCAGATTTATGGCAATATTTGAAATAATATACAGTCTTTTTTCCTTACTAGAGCTACTACAGGTGTGAATCGCCATGCTACAAATCAATGCCTATAAAATTCACCTGAATATTTGTGTGGAGCTTCGACGATTTTATATAGCGAAAATAAACCCGTAACACAATGAATATTGCTATTCCGGATATAATCATCCAGACGACTTGAACTGTGCGATACCACGCGAACGTCACCACATCGGTTCCATACTGAAACGAAACCTTTCTTAACGATTGATTCTTGAACAAATGATTTTCCTAAATTGGGAGAATCTCTGGGAAATATTTCGGAAACACATTTCGTAGACCTCCTAGGGTGGAAAAACTTGAACGGAAGATTAGCCCTTTGTTTAGTGCAACTTCATTTACATCCAATCGGTGAGAAAAGTAAGTTAAACATGGTCGGTGTGTGATCACTAACACCTTTCCCACTCGAAAAAATCGCCGTTCGGATGAATTTAGCTCGCTGAGTCCTTTAACAGCGCCAAGATCAGCAGTAAACAAAACGTGAGAAAGTTAAGAGAAAATCAGAATCACATAGCGAAAGAACGGGAGCTAAGACATGAGCTCATGATCTCATTTTCTCGCAGTTTTCCGTATCCTCGGTCTGGGGATGACCTTTTGGACGAGTAGGATCAGATGACCGTGAGAGTTGTTGCGGTTCTTTTCCGGGCCACATGCATCCATGAGATCACCTAAGGTAAACGTGTCAACGTCTTACACATTTACCCATCGTTAGCACGGGCGTCAACACGGTTACCTGGGTGATCTCAGCGATGTATCTAGACTCCAGATTATTTGAAATACATACTGATGCACTAAAGTGCTTGTCAATACGAGGACAGCGCCCTGGGGGCGTGGTCTAGCTACAAGTCAACTTATTTTACGAGCTTCGTAATTTGTAATGTATGAAATTTTGATAGCCCAAAAATAATGAAGAAATGCATGATTTCCGTTAACTAGCCAGCAGTGGCGGACGCAGAAATGCTTGGCCGAGAAGGGAGGATGGAAATTTGGAAGAAAAAAAGGGTGTCCCTCACTTTGGTGACTCTAGTGGGAAGATGTAAACGTTAAAAATATTAATTTTAATATCAAATAATTAGTAAAATATGTATAATAACAATTATGAAATAAACTATCAATAATAAGCCATTACAAGCCGTTTTCAATTATTCTGTACAGTACTCCCAGAAAATCCGGCGATCCCTTCCCTGGGGGAGGGCATCCCTTCGCCTGTTCCCGGAACTGGTAGCCAAATTTGGCTTTTAGTGGTCCACAGGCTGACTCATGGCATGGCTTGCTCAATGAAATTCGGAGTAGGACTGATAGGAACATGTAAGCACAAATTTGAAATCAAAATGAAAATCCTATTTTCGGCCAATGCAAAGTCGAATTATAACAAGTACTTACCATTTTGCAGAGTTCTAACCTGCTGCTATCGGACAAACCCGGGGGCAAACCGTGGAAGACCTTTGGAGCGGCCATAATACTGAAATGAAAAAGGAAATAGTCATACGACAGTAATCACATTCGGCTAATCAACTTTCGCCGCGAGCTCATAACTGAGATTGATTCCAGGGGCAATTGCCCCTGTATGATCTAACATAAAGCTAATAGAAGATGAATGAACCGGTATCCAAGAACAACGACAAGTAACCAATCACCGAAAAGCTACGGGACGATTGAATGAACGACAAAGGACAGTCACTATCGTATTAGGGAGTATCTAAGAAAAATGATCTAGCGCTTGGATTACTCAGTTGAATGGAACGCTACTGTACGCTGTGACGCGGAAGAATGACACGGATTATCCGGGAGAATTGATGGAAAATCACGTGATGGAGGGAAAATTGCTACTTAGCAAATTGATAATTGGTTTTCCGCAACCTATTATTCGAAGCCACGCCTATTTATCCAATTCCGCCCTTCCGGCTAATTACACAGGAAGTATTCATTCAAATTAACATCAAGTTATTTATATATAGGAGGATTAAATGCGTGGGAGCAACAGGCATCTGACCATGGAGGTGAGACACTTATGTTTCCGGCGTCATGGGGCATAGCTATACTTGGGACCGAATAGAAGCCAAATAATTCTGTAACTTTAATCGACATTTTAGAAAACAATTTAAAAACCCAGATATTCGAAAACGAGAAGGCCCTAAAGCTCTTCTCCTCTTTCCTACAGCACTGTTATTGCGAAGCGATCGCTCTGATCCACAGGGAGCCGGGCACTGTAGCCGTGATCGTGCCATGGGCGGCTGTGATCTCAATTTGACCACATCCGCGCTTTCGGCTATCGATATTTTCGGCCATAGCGCAGCCTTGGTTCGACTTCGAAGGCCTTCAGCGCATAGCGGCTTTTCCTCCTTTCTAGTCATTCCCTTATCAGTCATCACTTTTAATTCATTTGTAAGTTTCCTTCTTTATTACATTTGTTACATGTCGTGTTTGTGGCTGTTGTTTTATTACATACATACTAGTGCATGTTGCCTATGGCTCTATTACATTAGGCTAATTAGAATTCTAGCTTTAACGCGTATTAAAATAATCATTGCTCAGAATTTTTGCCATTTATCGTTTGTCATATTCAAAACGCTCGGTATTAATATCGTAATTAATAAATCTCTTTCGGCTTCATGTTAACCCAATCTATAATAGTTAATGGGTCTTTCAAGCGTGTTTTATCTTTGATCGATTTCACATTTTCATTCCATGCTTGCGGCATGTATAGCGTTGGGTGGTCAACCAATCGAGCCCACTGAGCCTCCGATTCGCGACAACTGTGTTGATCTATTGAATTATTGATATATTCAAAATCAAATATTTTTGCTTTTGAATATCGAATACTTCGAGTGAATGGAAAATTCGAATCTTTCAACTTAGAGGCCAATGTAGTGTTGTATGAGAGAAGAAGGCTTTATGGTTTTCTCATTCTCGAATATCTTGATGTTCGATAGAGCTGACGCATTTGCGGAATTGGGCTTATGCAGCAGCACAGTGGCGGCGTGCGCTGGAGTCGCTATTTTACGCTGCTATAATCTCTTATTGTGATTATGCTGAAGGATCTTCATTGCATTTAGTGCTTTTATGCCACTATGGCGGAGCAGGTCAACAAATCTAGCGCGCGATTCGATCGCGCTGCTGTAGTACACGCTCCTGGTTGCAAATACGTCATCTCCATTGACGCCACTGTAATACAGGTGGTTGTTATCAAATTATAGTGTTTGCTACTCCTTTCTTAGAATTTTAACACAGATTAGGTTATCCTTTTCAAATTTTTTCCTCACATGTCTCTGTCAGGACAGAGAAGCGTACGCGTAGATGTCGATAATCTTTACTGATTAGCTGAGAACGAGGCCGCGTCGCGTTACCTGCGCGGCGCGGCAGACCAGCTGGGTGCTGTGGTTGTCCAGCGTTGCGGAGATTGCTGCTTTCAAACGGTGTGAAACAATTCTATGTGAGAATGACCACATATAGAGAAATTAGCCGTGGAAACCATAGGCAAAGCGGCTTCACAACGTCCGACAAACAATGCATCCGGCTGGCTTGCCGCGCCGCATAGCTAGTGCGTCTCGTTTTCAGGGTGCGTAACAACGGCTGGGGCTCCCTGTACCACTTGCTCAGCTTCTTTTTACTCCTTTATAAGAGTGATAGGAGATAGTACGGGACGAAAATTGAACCCATACTTTTTTTGTCTTTTACGTGCTCGAAAACTTTAAAAACCCACATAAGTTAAACGCAAACTTCGCCGGATCCAAAAAATTTGATAAACTTCTCGTTAGCGACATTCGTGCATCCTTTTTAAGGCACGAAAGATACATGCGCTTTTTCCCTTACATTTTTCCATTTTGTGGCAGTTTTCAAGCCGTGAATTGTATGTTGCAAGTGTGCGTGACCTTTGGATGGCAGTACAGTATGCTACATATATAAGTTTAAGTTTAGATCATTTCCTCATTAGATTCTGTTATGTGAGTGGGGAAATGGGCATTAAAATAGCACATTAATGACGGTGTAAAAATGCGTAGTTTAGCATCAATACGTCATTTCCCTACTTATACTCGGGTGCATCATCCGTGGGCCCAGTGGTGGACGGACTTTTTCCATAACATTGACGTCAGGAGCAATTCTTCTCATGTGGATCCTATACCCGTCTTACTGGATGCGGGTTCCCCGACTTACTGGTTGCGGGATATTACTGCTGTATTCGCAGTCCGGTGGTTCAGTTTTATTGCATGCTTGTATTCACAAGCCATGACAATTATAAACGGACGTAGATTACGCAGTTGTACCGTGCTTTTATGCAGCACGGTATCATACCACAATAATTCAGATGCGCTGCAGGGCGCATCTGGGAAAACAAAGAACAACATGGAGCGATGATTGATATGATGGAGCGGCATAATGTGAAATATACGAACTATGGGTTATGCGTTACAGATCCCGTTGACCACCCAAATAGGTGAAAGACTCAAATGAACGACTTTATTTGGGTAATGCCCTTGTCACGAATAGGTATGGATTGTAATATACTGAGGCGATTACAAGCAGGCTTCATTTTTAGCATTTTTTCTAATCTGAACCCATCAG
Source organism: Ancylostoma duodenale (assembly GCA_000816745.1). Classification (NCBI taxonomy): domain Eukaryota; kingdom Metazoa; phylum Nematoda; class Chromadorea; order Rhabditida; family Ancylostomatidae; genus Ancylostoma; species Ancylostoma duodenale. Next base: position 8,734 of record KN729383.1, read on the forward strand.
GTTCATGTACTTTATATCTGCGTTTATCCCCTATTCATCGCTGGGTTGCTAAGCCGACGAGAACAAAAAGTGCCCTTCTTTTCTTTTTCCAAAAAACACAGAACGCACCGGAAGAGTCAATTATCCATTATTATTAAAATAATAATGGAAGCCTGCTCGTGCTGCGCTTATTCACTTGCAGGCCTAATTTCATCCACAAAGAGAGTCAACAAGTTTTACTACATCCACATTCACCAGACTAAGGCATGCGGCTTTTTTTGCTCCAATACCATAGTTCAAAGTCACAAGGGAACATGACTGGAAACTTGTGGGAGGTGAAATCATTCGTCTTAGAACTCAGTTTTTTCGAAGGATCTACGTAACTATGCATATGAGAACAGGTGTGTGGATTACAGGTGGAGATCTAAGAGGAATACAGTGTTACTCGCTATTTTATTCGTATTTGATAATGCAGGTGGCCCAAAGTAACAAGTATAGAGCTCAAAACGAAGGAAGGTGTCGATCTTCTACACAGACATTCAATGCAAATGTTATTCCACGTGCTATTCCAGATGCTCTATTCCGCAGAAAATGCTATTAATTAATTCCATTCCAGAAATTCTACTTTATCATTTTATAACTATTTTATTATTATTTTTCTCTTTGCTCCTACTGCTAAACGATCCCAGGAAAATGTCATCGATTATCCAAAGTGGACAAGTTTCTCGATCGAAATATACCTTCTGTTGCCTTCCTTATTACTATCTGTCATCGCTGACTTTGGCCAGTCGCTCCGACAAGGTACCTATTTTTTTACCCGAAGAACTCGACGGTTTTAGAAAAATCAGCAGGTCACAAGCTTCACGGGAACGTTCATGAATACAGGTACAGGACAACTAGAAGAATGAAGAGAAACATTGCCAAAGGTGGAGTAACCCGGCACTTGATAGAAAGTTGGCAGTAGTGTTCAAACGAAGATGCACACGTAGCAATTAGCAAACCTTTCAAGCATTATAGTCGTTGACGTGTTAATCCTAGTTTTATTTGTTTTTTTTCTGGCTAATTACATCAAGGATAAACAGGAAGTTTTTAAAAGAAGTTCAAATAGCAATAAGCCTCCTATTTATGATATTCAGCAATATAAAGAACACTCAGGCATCTAATCCACAGAAACACTACTTCTACAGACAATGCAGAAGTTGTTCATTTTTGTTCACATTTCAGGACCAGTGTAGGTCCAAGTGATTTATTTCCCCGGTCTGATTGATTATCCTGTCATAAATAAGGGCTTGCTTTCTGATATGTGCACATTTTGCTCATTCAGAGGGCAAATACAAAGAAAGCTAGGAAAGGAAGAAAACTATGCGATCACTTGCTGTACAATGACCCCATCATAGCGCAGGTCTGAGCGGATTTTTGGTTTCAGAAGCTCAGATGCTCCTAAATTCTGGCGTCATACGAGTTTCGAACTCCTGGGTTCCTCAAGGACTGGCAGTAGTCATACAAGGTGTTTTAGCCTCTTCGAATTTCTCACATTTCGAACTCTTCCCAACCTGAACTTCCGGTCCTAAATGGGCTGTTGATGAAGTCAATTCATTCACAATCTACTTCACGGAGGGATGAATTTCTACTGGATGCCCAAAATCTAACATGGGTAACTAAACCACTAACATACTGGAATCAGATGAGGCACAGGGATATGGCGAAGGATAAGCGGACAGTGAAGTAAGCGTATGTAATGAATACAAGAACATATGATGGAATAAATGCGATACATTTAATGGAGTGAACATGCAATGAGCAGATGGGATGGGTTGACACAACACGATTGATGGTTGCGGTTGACAATACTGGACCGATGGAGCGGTGAAAGGATGAGAGCACTCATAAAGCTGTGCGATTGGACAAAATCGGCTATAAAGAAGAAAATAATATGGGCTGAAAAGATAAGAGCTATGGATGATGACGAGTAGATGCGACTGACAACGACGTGGATACCATATGAACATGTGAATAAAAGGGGACGATGTTATCCTTGCACTTGTAGACGTGATGAGCTATCGAAGAAGATTTGATAAAATTGGCGGAGTATAACAAGAGAAGAGCTTGACAAGGCCATGATACGGTATTCGAATTAGGAATTGATTGTTTGATAAACTGTAAATAATGAGCAGAGCACATATGCAACAGTCGTATAAACTCAGCTCCTCCTTTTAATGTATAAATTGTTTTAATACATATCTGCTCACAACGATATGATTAATAGCAAGGAAACATGTGGAAAAATCATCTGTGTGGGCATCAGGGAACGATCCTAGAGATTCCCTGTTGGTTTTGCTACCTGATATAGAAGAGAAGAGTTGCACTGCATGTACAAATTGTACATATG
>KN729384.1:3312-13422 GCA_000816745.1 Ancylostoma duodenale
TACAAGGAATGTTGACCAGCACTCGTGTGTATATTTCATAATCTAAGGGCAACATTATTGTCATTTTCGGAAAGCTCACCTCATCACAGCCTTTATTAATTCCTAGTTCTTTCACAAAACCACTGAAGTGTTTGCTTTGCGCCACCAGGAGCAGACATCGGCAGCAAACGCATAAATTGACTTGTTCGCATCCGCCTTGCAACCAAAGAGGTAGACTCACATTTCATGACAAATTCTATGAATAATTTTTTCTGATCCCATTTTTTCCTGAGCAAACTTTTCTTTTTTATAAACATATGTTCAGACATGAGGCAGCTTTATTGTTTCCACTGTTGCATGCAATGCACACTCCAAAGGCAGATTCTCATCCACTTTTCGTCCCCACACAATTAACTTGTATTCTGAGAGCACCGGGTGCATTGGGATGATGGAAGATGCAATAGTTTCTGTCCTAAGGGAGCAAAATATTGCTAGACAAGACATGATGGAAAACTCGACAATTTCTTTCATTCGATAAATTAGCTACTGTAGCGCCTAACACCTCTTCTAGGACCTTTCCTTTTTTCCCTTTTATTGGGAACTTCGAGGTGGAAAACTTTGAGAGTACATGACAGTAGTAAGAGTATTTGCCAAGGAGGTGTTTCAAAACCATCCCGACCATTTCCTTATAAGACCAAGAGAACTATTAGACTTGTACGTAATTACTGTTTTTTTTCCTGCCCACTTCGTGTATGTCGAAAAGTGTTTCCTTCACAAATTTCTTCAGAGGTATCCTGCAGCATTGGCTTTTTTTCCGTGTGCTATATTGAAGGGCAATCGAGCAGACGAATTCGCGAACCTTGTATGCCCACAACAGCGAGAACGCACCGCACGCTGAAATCGCTTTCTTGCGTTGTGTAGTAGCTAAATGTTGCAATATTTAGTGTTATTTCATGGCAGAGTCATCATAATGTCCATTACGATGGAAGACGCTAAATATTTCTGCAACTTCCGGCCGCACGAGATGGAAGCCAAATTTTCGAAATTACTTTATAATACAAATGAAAATCTTCTTTTAGTTTATTTTTATTTGTTCATTTTTACTATTATTTTCAGTATCATTTTTATTGATCGTTTATTATTATAATTAATAATTTTATTCAATTTATTCTTCGTCTGGTCCCCAAAACGGCGAAGACCCCACTTTTTTTCCACCCCCCCCCCGCATTTACATTTGCATTTACAAAACTCACAACACGGGCCTTCAGGGATAACATTGTTGCTCGGAATACTACAAAGAGCACCTTCTGCATGAGTTCTCATGGCTTTTTATGTTATAATTTGCTAATGTTGCGTAGGTCGAACAAATTCTCGTCCATGCCATTTCTCTCTATTTTGTACAAGTTGCTTCCACTTTCTTGCGGTTTGTTTCCACAGGAGGGTCTTTCCATCGGTGGAATGTTCTCACTGTTGTACGTTTTGTTGTTCGTATATGTATATGTATGTAGGATTCATAGCAATGCAACCTTGCCCACGCCTTTTTTCCTCGCAGAATAAATTGATAATTCCGTTGACTTATTTCTTTTCATTTCTCTTTATTTCATTACCTCCTCGTTCTTCTTATGTTGCGTCTTGCTTTTTCTACGATAGCTACATATCTGCCTTTCCATTAACATGTAATCAGTTATGCACCTGAACACTTTCTCACTAAAAACGTTGGATGTCATGGGTGTTTATTCTCCACAAAGCCCTTGCTAAAAACTGTTTAATTTGGTCAGCTAAGGAATTGAAAAAACGGGGCCTCAAACGTGACTGCATCAGAAATGTTTGTTTCGAATTTCCGCCACGGTTTTTGCTGCTACGCCACAAGTTGGCAGGAGAAGCGTGAAATAAAATAAAAACATTTTGAGTCAAACTCCATGAAATGATGGATAGAGAGGTAAAAGGTATGACAGTAGTACAGAGTGTTAAGTCAGCAAACATTGTACAGTAATTTTGATTTGCTCCGCTGCACCTGCCTACGGCTCAAACAAGAGGGACCACTTTTTACCTCCTGAAGATCTGCTTGCTGGAGATCCCGATTTAATAAGTGGTCCTATTCCTTGATGTGTTTGAGACTTGTTCTATTAGGACTTCCCAACAAGCTGATCTCACACAATAAGGACACATGCTGCACGTGAACTGGGAGGAGGACAATAATCCCATCTTCACATTTATATCATCAACCAACAACCTACATAATCGAGATGTACTTGTCCTTTCGTCCTACCACGTGAGGAAAGTCCAGGGGTGCATAGTGAACTCGAGCAGAAGCTCCTCGTTCTGCAGGAAGCTCAGCCAAAAACCCAAAAACAATGTAACGGTTTCAACGGAGAAGAGTGGAACTTCGTTAAACGAACAGACTAATCCGTTCTGACTTTGCATGCTCGAAAAAACTTCCGCGTAGTGAGCGCTATTTCATCCACATTATCGCTTACTGATAGGGAGTTCACCCTCCCATTCCCCACAATCCTAGCCACACATGTTTTCGATTGAATGGTAGTCTTTACCATATTTTCAGCTCTGTTCATTGCAATCATTGTAAGCAACAAATACGAGGACAGGGCATGTGGTGATTTGGCTTTTCACAATTTGACGAGAAAAGTCATGGAAAAGATGAATTTTGGAGAAATAAACGAAATTTGCTCCAGCTACACATAATTTTTAAGTTGAGGTCCTCTAAAATTGAGGTACGTAGTTTGTAGAAGTACTTGTGCTTTTTTTCGTTCCGATTTTTTCCACCTCACTTCCATTTTTCCGTACCATGCTATAAACTTTTCAAAAGTGGTTTCCTTGCTTTACACTCTTATCATCAGATTTTTTTCTCAGAAGTGTTGGCTCACCTGATTTCCAGGCTTGAAATGAAAAACCAGACAAGTAACACGCCATTTCCTCCTTGTATTGAAGAGGGACCACAAAGAATCCGATGCTGTTTGCATGCGTAAGCTCTGTAGATTATAAGTGCGGAATAGCGCTATCAATCGAACACTTGGGGCCAGTTTGACGACGTTGGCAAGAGTTCGGTCCGGCGTCGTCACGCGATAGGATGACTGGACCCTTGCAAATGGATACTTTCGACGGAATTACCTCACTGCGAGGGTGGTTTTGACAAGTATGATGTCCCTCTAGACCATACGATTCCTCTTTTACAATTTCTAGATCTTCGTTAAGAACTCTGTTTGGTCGATGTTGTTGGTGTCATCGAAACCAATATGTTTTCTTTGGGCTGAGAAAATCTTTGAGGATCAGCCGTTTCAAATAAAACGTCTTTTCATGCTCATCACGGAAGGATATTAAGGGGTTCTGACAACTTGTAACAAAATCTATACTATTACATGCCGTTTGTGATGCTCATCTGTTTTCCTTATCTGCTGCGGAGCTCTCTGTCAAGAGTTACGTGGCATTTTTTCGGCTTGTCTAGGCTGGCCAGATCTGGCTCTCAAGTTATATGCTGCCAAAAATATGTGCGAAAACTATTTCAAATTTGTCAACTAATTGAAATTAATCGATGCTTCTAAAACATTCTTACATCCAGATAAGTTCTCGCAATGTTTTAGCAGAATATATGCGGAAAGCCAAATTTTGTCTGCCTTGGGCAAGTTGGAATCATGCCACGTAGCTCACAGAGGACTCCGCACCAGAAAAGCAAAACTGATTTGATATCAGCATCATACACCGCATATAACAGTATAGATTTCGTTACGAAATGTTGGGCACCCCTGGTATCCTTCTTTGGTAAGCACATGTCATTTGGGCAGTTTCGGTAGTCTTTCGAGCTTCAAGTGAGTGTCACTATAGACAGTTGTTGTTTGCACTGTTCCCCAGGGAATATTCGCTTTCGTAGGCTTAAAACTTTAGTAAATTGTTGATCCAGGAGAAGTGATTACAAGAACCTTGTAGAGAATGAACAACGCTTTTGAATCATACATGAACAAAACCAACAGATAACAAATTGGTGGAGAAAACCGCATCTGAAAAAAAGAGCAAGACCTACGGTTACACCCAATATATGAAAATGCAAATGGAAACTGAAAAAGCACCTCATTTGTGTCCACAGCTAAAGGGAGTCTGCAGAATTGATCTATTATGTCACTCGATCATTCACCTCTCGTAGTTTCTTTCTGCATATCAATAAGAAAAGTCAATTTACTTCAAAGATGAATTAAGTCGGAACGTAAAAACATAGTTACTTCGAAGACTTTTTTCTCTCTCGCCCTCGATACTGATGAACGTTCACACAGAGGTATCTGCCTTTTCAAACAGCATTTATGTTCTAAATGAACACTAGCTCACCTTTGAATCGTCTGCACCTGGAACTTCTGGAGGTCTGTTTGCTGGAGATCCTGAACTTGCACAAAATTTCCATTGCGAAGCCTAAGAGAACTTCTTAAAATCCTCACATGTCTAAGAATCATTCATTACACATTATTCACTTCTCTCACTGCGACCCTTAGGATAACGTCGCCAACTCTTTGAACTCCGTCAGTTGATTCATAATCCAGCACTATTGCCCCTACTGAGCTGAAAAAGATCGCTTCTGGCGATAATCCAGCTTTCTTACAAGGAACGTTGACCAGCACTCGTGTGTATATTTCATAATCTAAGGGCAACATTATTGTCACTTTTGGAAAGCTCACCTCATCACAGGCTTTATTAATTCCTAGTTCTTTCACAAAACCATTGAAGTGTTTGCTTTGCGCCACCAGGAGCAGACATCGGCAGCGAACGCATAAATTGACTTGTTCGCACCTGCCTTGCAACCAAAGAGGTAGGCTCACATTTCATGATAAATTCTATGAATAATTTGTTTCTCGTCCCATTTCTTCCACAACAAACTTACCTTTTCATAAACATTTGTTCAGACATGAGGGAGATTTATTGTTTCGTTTACACTGCCATATGCAATGCATACTCCAAAGGCAGAATCTCACCCAGTTTTCGTTCCGACACATTTAACATGTATTCTGATGGTCACCTTTTTCATATTGTGGTTGTCTTTGTCTATCTTTTAGCTATATCCTTGTTGTTCGGTGTGATTAACATCCTTGTTTCCCTATTTTCGAATCAACCTGCTCAAAATTCCTGATGCCATCCTGCATTTCATGTCAACGCACTGCTTCACCGCATCAGGTCCAGTTGTCTTCGAAAATTTAAAAGCAGTGGACACCGGCCGCATTGTAATGGTGTGAAATGCAATCGTTTCTTTTTCAATGGCGCAAAATATTGCTATACATGGAAAACTCGACAATTTCTTTTCATTTGATAAATTAGCTACTGTAGCGCCTAACACCTCTTCTCAGGACCTTTCCTTTTTTTCCTTTTTATTGGGAATTTCGAGCTGAAAAACTTTGAGAGTACATGACAATAGTAAGTGTTGTTCGCCAAGGAGGTGCTTCAAAACTATCCCGATCATTTCCTCATAAGACCAAGAGAACTACTAGACCTGTACGTATTTGTTGTTGCTGCTCACTTTTTATATGTGGAAAAGTTTCCTTCGGAAGCATCCTACAGCATTCGCTTTTTGAAAAATCGTGTGCTATATTGAAGGGCGATCGAACAGACGAATTCGCGGACCTTGTATGTCTACAACAGCGAGAACTCAACGCACGCTGGAATCGCTTTCTTGCGTTGTCGTAGTAGCTAATTGTTGCAATATTTAGTGTTATTTCATGGCAGAGTCATCACAATGTCCATTACGATGGAAGAACGCTACATATTTCTGCAACTTCCATCAACACGAGATGAACGCCAAATTTTCGAAATTACTTTGCAATACAAATGAAAATCTTGTCTTAGTTTATTTTTATTTGTTTATTTTTACTATTATTTTTAATATCATTTTCATTGATTATTTTCCATTATGATTAATATTTCTATTAAATTTATTTTCCGTCTGTGTTTCCAAAACGGCGGACACCGTACTTTTATTTCCAACCCCCCCCCCTCCCGCCCACTTTCTGCGTCCGCCACTGAGGGCCACCGATGGAGAATGGGTCCGCGTGGCGGAATGGTGGGACAAACGCCAGGATACGGGATCTACCGATGAGGAAGGGGTCCGCCATGGCCCACTATTGAAGAAAACGCCAGGACGTGGGTCAGTCGAAGGAGAATGGGTCCGTCGTGGCCCAACATTGGGGAAAAGGCCAGGATACTGGTCCATCGAGGGGGTGTGGGTCTGTCGTGACCCATAAGGGGGGGGGGGACGGCAAAATGGGCCCAGCGATGGAGTAGGGCTGTGCTATGCTCCACAACCTCCGTTTTGAAACCCTTCACTCCCCTTCTTACGTAATTCTCTGCAAAAATATGGCTCACAACTGTTTTTTGAGCAAAATTGAGGGGAAGGTCTATTCATGTTGAAACCGTGTGCCCAACAAGCGCGCATTCATGCACTGATAAATTATAGGCGCAGTCGTAGCTCTGACGCAGTTCAGAGGCACGTGAGACGCGCGCATTTGCGACCACGCAGCCATCGCACCGTATTTCCATGCAGGGTGTGGATACGTGTATATGACGCGCGTCTGCTTCAGAAAAACACATATAATCACCTTATTTTTTCGTGAAAATTGAGGACAGAGTGGTGTACAACAATGTCGCCAATTACAAACTCGTTTCAAGATAACAGTGCATGACACTCGACCGGTCCATTGTCACGCTGTGTACGTCGAGGATCGATGACTGGGAAGTGAAGTTGGTGTTCTTTGTCGCTTCAGTGCTCACACCAACTAGACGTGTATCACCAGCCGAAATCTACATGACCTTTCAGAAGGTTCCTCTGAATATGTACTTTAACCACCTGTAATTCACCAACATACATTATTATTCCAACCCTTGCAAAAAAAAAAGAAATGAGCGCGATGCTTCAAAATGGCACTTCTCCAAACGTCTCTACTCCACGACTTTCTTTATTGTAAAACAATTAAATTTTTGTTGAAGAATCCGTCTACTCTTGCCATATCGAGTTTTAATAAATGTAATTTCTTTGAATTATGCAGCCTTTTTCACTAACGAAAATATATCGCTTAAAAGTCCAGATTTGCAGCAGCCAGCATTAGGTCGACAGTCGACAAGTTCAGACACTTCTGCTGCAATTTGACTAGTAGTACCCAGCTCAATTTCGGAAAATTTATGCTCGACTTATCATAATACAAAATTTAAAAATTAAAGTCAATTAATTTTAAAAATTTAAAATTTACTCGATTTATCATGATACTTGAATCCAGCTATAGACTCCAGAAAAACGTGAGGCATCTCTAGCAGTGAGGATATCACAAACGTCCGACTTATGTACATCCCACAAAATTTCAAAAGAATTCGTAATTTTGCTCAAGAAAAGAGGTGATGCGAGAGCTGGGACGATTCGGAAGATAGCAGAGAAATATTTGGAAATTCAACTCCTTTTACGAAAATCACTTACTTTCTTCGGTTCATTGTGAAATTGCGTAGGTTTGAAGAGATTACAACTAGATATTTTTACAGGTTCTTCGAGAAGTTGTTATTGTCACTTCAAGTCCGAATGTCCTTGACGTTCTCTACTAGTTGACATATTTTCTTACGCTCTAGTCCGTTCCAGAATGCGCAGATAGGAGTTATTAATTCTTCCCAACAATGCAGTCGCAAAAGGTTGTCATCAAAATTAGCCAATTTCACTTCTTGTACCTTCCTCCGATTCATTTTGCTCTCCGCAAAAAATATACTTGCTATGTGTTTGACATAACAACTCTCCCTTCCACCAACTTGGAAAATTCTCTGGGTGATAAATGTGGTGACGAGATATGTTTTCTATTCCGTATCAGGCCCAATGTTTAATTGTCTTCCTTGTTGTGTCTTCCACGTCATCAGCAGATTCTTTTTGGGTACAAATGTACCAGTGGCGGACGCAGAAAGGCGCATCAAGGGAACTGGGGTGCCCGCTATTTTAGGGATCCAGGCGACTGGAATTTGGATTGAGAAAAAATCGGAACCAATTCAAGTGAATATTTAAGAAAGTAGTGAAAAATCAATCACCTAAGAATTAGACAAGATTTCTTCTCTCTTTGCGAAACATTGTTAGAAAATTTCGCGACCTATTCATACAGGGGGTTTCACTGTTTCTCAAAAGCGGACCTAGAATCTATGTTTTCCTTACTATTGGCTCAGTTTTCACCTATGCTATGTTTGAAATCTTGCTTATTCCTGCATGTATAAGAATAAGTCCGTGTTTGCCTCTTCCACAAGCTTGGATCTTCCTCATTATTAAATTCTTCAAGAATCCTTCGATAAAAAATTACAAGATGACCACAATGACGCGCGCTTCCACATAAAATCACTTAAGAAATCCTTTTTTTGTGTCTGAAACGCATTCAGATGCCGAGCTTTTCTCTTGATAAGTTGCGGACTGACCAGTAGCAGAGCTCGGCCAGATCATTCTTCTCACTTACAACTTTCTACAACCTCCTTTTTTCAATCCTTCTCTCGTGGGCTCGGGAACTAGAGGTGTGGACCGGGCTGGGCATCCCATGAAAATGCAGGACATTTACTTCATACTTCCATGTGCTTTACACAACCGTAGCTAGCTCGTTCAACAACGCATAGATTATGTGTTGGATTTCTCGCGTTCCAACAAATGCCTAACTCTCCCCAAAAAAGTAGCTCAGAACGTATTTTCCTGCAACACTGCTGCGAATGATGTGACGTTTGTCACCAAATATTCATCATGGCTACGATGTTTTGTCATATTGTTAGAAAACGACCGCTCTTACCTTTCCTTCACAAAGGAGTAAAATTCAGGTCGGATTGTTCTAAATATGCAGACGAGAAGCGCAAACACATATTCCATAACTGAAAATAGAGGAAATAGGCGATCTTCAGTTTTTCGTATGACGCCCACGCCATTCATTGACCCTTATTTGTTCATCTTGCTTCTCCAGGCCTTTTGTATGGAAGCTAATTTTTTATTTAAAGCTTCGTGGGAGTTTGGCCACGCTGTTTGCATAGGAAATCTAAACCTCTCCTCATAATATTCACCATTCAGGCTAAAATTGTCGATTAAAACTTCTGCTCATAACTAAGGCAAGCTCATTGCTGTATGATTTTCTCCAAAATTTAACGATGTGTGCCTGAAATCCGGCAAAGTCTATACGTGCACTGAAAAATTAACGGCTCCGACGACTTGACCTGCAGCTAGTCCGTGAAAGTCATTCCAGTGAGCTGAACCTCAAGCCTCGGTCAGGACCTGATCATATTCTTCTAATTGATGCAGCAGTCGCATATAACACTAGAGTTACAAATTATACCAGATTTATGCAGGAGTGGGGAAGAATGGCGCGAGTTAGTGCACGACATTTGCTCAACTATTTTTCTATCAGAAATCGATGTTTCGTCGAGGTTTTCTCATTGCTAAATGCAATAGAAATCTTGAAAGGCAACCTGTTCTTTGAATGAAGAATTTGCTCTCTGAGAAAGCCGCAAAACAGTTGAACTTTCAGAACCTATCTCAGAGAAGCGCGGTACTTTGCGACATTTGCATTTACAAAACTCACAACACGTGCCTTCAGGAATAACATTGTTGCTCGGAATACTACAAAGAGCACCTTCTGCATGAGTTCTCATGGCTTCATATGTCATAATTTGTTAATGATGCTTGGATCGAACTAATTCTCGTCCATGCCATTTCTCTCTGTTTTGTACAAGTTGCATCCACATTCTTCTGTTTAGCTTCCATAGTGGGTTTTTCCATCGGTGGAATGTTCTCCCTGTTGTACGTTTTCTTGTTCTTATATATGTACAGGGAACTCCAAACGGTCGCAGACAGGGGCGGGACCTCGGCGCCGCTCGCTTGGGCAGAGACACGAGCAGAGAAACCAGAGCTACGAGCGCTCACCATGCTCCAGAGCGCTCATGTCTCTGCCCAAGCGAGCGGCGCTGATGTCCCGCCCCTGTCTGCGGCCGTTTGGAGTTCCCTGTATGTAGGCACATACCAATGCAACCTTGTCCACACCTTTTTTTCCTTGCAAAATAAATTGATAATTCCGTTGACTCATTTCTCTTACCTCCTTGTTCTTCTTATGTTGCGTCTTGCTTATTCTACAATGGCTATCCGCCTTTCCATTAACA
>KN729385.1:0-16813 GCA_000816745.1 Ancylostoma duodenale
AAGGATTTCTTGGAGAAAGCGTGGGATCATGGAAGCGAACTGAGCAGACCAGCTGAAGCCATGCCGCTCAAATCGGCTTCGCGAAGAAATTACAGCTACAAAGGCTTTCTAACAAAGTCAACAAGTGTTGGCTACGTAAGCATAAACAACAATCTTGGTCTATCCAACCACAGCTTTCTTGGTTTATCTTTGACACGCATCTAAATTTACTACATAGTAGATTCTGCGTGAATAATCGAGAAAAATAGCAGGCAACCTCTCGGCATAGGTGAGATGAGAAAAACAAACACAAATGGTTGGGTAACAGCTGATAACGTGGACTTTCGCTGATGGTCTTTGCAAATACGAGTGATCGTTGCTGCCCTTAGCAAAGCGATGCAGTGGACTGATGGGTTCCCCCAAAAATCAGCGAATTTTGCTGGAAGCAGCTAGGTATACGAAGTGCACAGAGAGTGGAAAGGTATTTGCGGATAATGAGTGGATTTCCAATGAGTAGGGTAGTTTTTTGTGACGAACAATGACGCTCGGGCGATATTTGCACAGCAACAACTCTATAGAACTAAAGAAGTGGGCTAGCGAAAGAATGGCAGAACGGTAGGGACTACTCGCTGAGGAAGGGGAGAAGCGCCTTTATAATTGGGATTTGAGCCGAACACATCTATAAAAGGGCTATTGGACGAGGATTAGTAGCTCGGGGGCATCTAATCTCTTTTTTCTCCCAAGAAATGGGTTAAAATCCGTAGAGGATAATCTGTCAAAGAAGGAGATTGGTCCATTGATTTAATCGCAAATGGCCTTCAGTTTTTACTTGATGTGCCTCTAAAAAGCGGAACTAACAGCAGTAAACGAAATTTTTTCACAGAAATTTTCAAGGTTGAAAATACTTTAATTTTCCTTGGTGCTGTCACCGTTAGCGGTCACCACCTTTCCCTAGATGATCTCCCCTCCCCCTTCCATCTACTCACTCGTATAAAGAGAGGAACCCCAAATAAACCCCTATACGTTAGGTGGTGTCATAACTCATCGAAGTCATTATATAAATGTGAGGCGGAGCGCCGCCGGGAGTAAGACCAGGGGAAGAAGCTTTGCTCTATCGGTCTTCGTAATCTTTGCTTTGTTTTTTCTTGTAGTAAGGAATAAATAAGTTAGAGTCAAGTGTTCTGTGACGTACATAGAATAACCGATGCTCTACAGAATCCTTAGCAGGATTTTGTACAGATGGCGTGAGTCGTACGCCTAAATCTTGAGCAGATTAGCTTCGTCTAGTGATCGCTCATTTCCAAGTCGGAACGCCTGGCTGGATGAGGAGCATGGAGCTCCACAATATCACATTGTTTGAGACAATGATTTACGTAAGGCAGAAGCCGGATGAATTTCGGTATGGGTGATTCTCTATCTCACTGCGGAATTTCTGGAGAGACAAATCTGGCGGTATGTATTTATTTTCCATTTATTTCCTCCAACGCTTATTCGACAATGTCGACATTTGCGCAATACCGTCACCAAGCAAGATTTGAGAACAAGACATCGACTTAGTATTCTCCATTCAAGCCAGCATATGCCCCTCATCCCGGCCGTAGTCACAGCCAGTACAAAAACTTCCCTATGAAGTTAGCTCATGCCAGGGAGTGAGAATTTGGGCACAGTGACTTGGTGAGATAGAGAAGCAGAAGAAAAAAAGCCGAGAGTATCCGAGAACATTGAAGAGCAGAAATATTTGATAAACAGCTGCAGTCTTTGCAAACGGCGGGATATCAGATGCGTAAGCCGTCAGCGTCATTGCGTTGCAAACAGAAGCAGAACTAGTCATATCTTGATGCACTATAGTGCAAGAATTATGAAAAGGATAGATACGCTCATGCGATTTTCGCCAAAATTAACTCGAAAACTGGGGAATGGCAAAAAAAGTAGCAGTGGAAAGAACAAAGTAATGTCGGATTTTTTTAGCGAGAATGACTTGGCTGCTGGGACAGAATAATGTCAGGAACATTTCCTTAAATTCTTCACAAAAGAAGTTGGAAAAAGAAATCAACGGAAGTGAAGAAAAAGAACAATAAAATTGAAAAAAAAAACCTTTTTCATTCCTATTCTAGGACGAAACAAGCAAGAATTATGCTTTTATTTATGTTCTGTCCTCACTTTTTGCCCCTCCCCCCTCACCCAAATTATTTACTTGTACCCTTTCTTGAAGTAACTTTACCCTAATAAGGTGAATTCTCATAGAAAATGACTCACTTCCCAACCACAATAACGGAGTTATTGTTCCGAGTATTCTAAACATTAGATTTGCAAAAATTCGGAGCTGAAACGTTTTCCGAATCCGTATGAATATTTCTTGCATAGCGCACTTTAATCCTTGCAAAGCTTCTGACAATTTGGCATTACGAATAGAAATAAATAAGGTATTAGGACCGTAATCTCGGCAATTTAAGCTCTGTTCTTTCATACTTTTCCGCTCCAACAGTTCAGCATGTGCCTACTTTCTTACGTAAATAGGTCCAGCTGCATTCAACCCTTGATTTCCGGCTCTTATAGCTGCTTTCACTGAATAGGCTTCTTTCGCTAATGGTTTCTGCGAGGATTTAAAAAGAGGAAGAATGAGTTGGAAGGAAAAACAGCACTTGAAGTCTCCAGAACAAACTCATTGTCCTCAGATTCAACGAGGGTTCGAGACTCGTTCGAGCTATGTATTCTTAAATAACATTGAAAAAAAGTAAAAATAAGCTGAAACATGTAGTGCGAACGCACTTGCTGCCGAATTGCCGTGGCTGCTTCAGCCACTGGCCCAGTACGCCTCGCTCGTCAATTGCCTCGCTGAAATCTCCCATCATCTCATTCGTCGACAGCCCATCCGAGTCCATTATTGACATCTGGAAAAACAAATTGTAGCCTTGCCAGCAATTGAGGAATGCGGATTCTATGCTAAGCTGAGAGTTATTGGGTCAGGAGAGAGTTTTTTCCTATTGGTGGATTCGGAAGTTTTTCTTCTCATAAACACCTGGAAAAGAAAGGATGAGGATTTCAAGGAATAGGATGACTAGGAAAAGAGGAGTTAGTGGAGGAGCACAACTGCATTTTGTCATGAAGATAAAAGGTGCTTTGGCAACTGTCCAACACATTAATTGTAATCTTCTAGCTTATAATTAAAGCTGATGGGTTCGCCTCAAAGGCAATGCTGACGTACTAAAAATTTGTTTCATTAAGAGGCCGCTTTTTTGTATATTTCTTTAAATTTTATTCATTTATTTTTTATTTCATTGAGGTGTTGTGGTTTTTGAAGAGCACATGGCAGTATACACATACATATATCTAACAAATGTAGCAACTTTAACTACTACTATCTTGTATTATGTTTTGTCACGGCGTGCTTTCAACATTGCTGGTATTGCCCGTGTTCTACTACGTAAAAAGGGCACCTCGAGTGCATTATATGGATAAATAAATGAATAAATAAATAGATGAATAAACAAATAAATACTATTACTCTCTTACTCTATCGATACTTTAAAAATGCTGTTATTTAATTGCTCGAAGTCTGCTATCTATTCACTTTTGCTTGAATTCTCGAGCTACAAGTGTGTCATAACGTCAACTTCCTCGTAGAAATCTCACAAGAGAACACCGGGAACTTTTTCTCACTGAACTTTTTAGACTTCTCATGTTTACTCTCGCTTTAGATCTCCCAAGAGAACTGGTACCGAGATATTTGTCCACCGACGACTGTTGTTGGCGTCAGTTTGATGTGACCAGTAATATGATGCCACGCTATCAGGTAACGACATCGTGAGAAAACTAGTAGAAAAAATAACTCGTGATGTGTTAAAGTGTTTCTCGTTGGATAAGGGGAAACTACATACATTGGGGAAAAAGATTTGAAATAAAATGTCAACAAAAAGAACAGAAAATACGGGGTCTCAAACAGCGGTGGAATATATGGACGTTCCTGGGAACATAATGATCTCCCCACTCTTCCAATCTGGTTAAATTCTGGTGGAAAAAGTGGGTTCATATCATCGTGGCCAGCCGTCTCAACCAGCGATAGCAAGTTTTGGCTAGACACAAGGATAACATTTCCTCGGGAAAACTCCTAAATTCTGGATGAGCGGAAAGCTTGCTACCCAGAGGGGTTCATGAATCCCGCCACAGGTGTGTTGCTCAGTGGAGAATAATGGAATGAATGAGAGTTCAGAACATGTTCTCGGCTAGCATTTAAATTCTTTTTCCATTTCTACTCAAAATGCCATCGGATTACTGAGTACTCTTCCTCGTTTTTGTCTGTTCAATTCACTGATTCGTCTAACTGCTAAATTTCCTCTTTTTTTTCCAGGAATAGCGTGATTACACTGGAAATTGCTGAGAACATAATGTTATGGAAATTCTGAAACACTAATCGGTTTTCTTGTTCGTAGATGAATCCATTGTTTTTCCAGAGAATAATGGTTTTTTTTTCTCGATATAATAGAACTCCAAGACGATGGACGTGCTATGTAATTTGGGGTTCAAGAGATTCAGGGCTCTTAGATAGAGGGACAGAAAGATCCTAGGCACAATACGGGCAAAATTTATCATTGATTTATTAAGCACAGTCATAGGTTTTTTTTTTCAAATTATGAATTTAAAAGAGAAATTTCGCAGAACAACACCTCACAGGCAAGAAAAGCAGATAAGCGAAGCACTTCCCATTTGTTGGACAGAAACATTCAGAAAAAAATGAATAAATAATAAAAAGGAAGAAAGGAAGGGAGACAGAGGCGAACAAAAATGGGTATACTTATGAACTTTACTCACATACGTAACTCATCTTTTATTTTGCCTTATTCGTGCACAGGTACATTAAAATTTTAGCCAACTCTTAGGTCACTGTACAGATGAGTTTCTGGAGAAGTTTCTGTAATCCCGTATATTTTCTAAATAGGCGGTGATCTCGCTTAAATTTGTGCTGGAAATCCATGTAAAGCAGGTGATTCACGCTTTTATTTAGGACGAACTCAGAATCTTAAAAAAATTCAAAAATATTTTTTCTCTAGAGTAATCCGCTCATTTTCTAGCAGAGGAATGGTCGGAAATCGCCATTTTCATAAAATCATCAAGCGCAAAAAAAAACAGAAATACATAAGAAGAAATTTCCCAAGTCCATCACTTTACCGTGGTTGTCTCGGCTTTTTTTCTATGAAGGTGGTAGGAAACGTCATATTCGCTCACCCAAGTGGATTAAACGAGAAGCACTCCTGGGAGTTGAGTGATATGAGAGGCTTTTAAGTTTTTATAGCAGCGCATTGAACTACCAGTAAATAGATGCGTTTCCAGTGGGATAAAGGCAGTTTGAGTAGATGGATCCATGAAAAACTTCCGGTGTTGATGCAAAGTGCAACAAGGTGGGTTGGGGAGTGGGAGCACCTAAAGTGGTTCCTAGATTAGATTTTCGAAGATGGTAGCAAATGGCCTCAGGGCATTTCCAGGAAACTTCATTCGAGCTTCTAGGCAAATAGGAGGTGTGCAGATGCTTGCGAAGTGAAAAATTCGTGGGAATGTGGAATGAGTGGCCAGCAAAGCCGGATTTGAGGGTGGATCACGAAAGTTGCAATCCCACCTGCTGGATTTGCATGAATCCTTGGAACGGGAGCATTAATCAGGAGATAAGGCTACTTATGACCCACTCAAAGTCTGGCTAATTATTGAGAGCACCCAATTTGTTTACAACAATTTTCAAGAAAATATGTAAACTAAGGCGGAGTCAGATTGCGAATCTGTTCTTCCTTTTACCCAGTACCTGGATCCTGGGCATACAATATTTTAAAGAAACCACTTCAATCATGAAACAAATTGAGGAACTCAGCAGGAATGAAGGGAGAATTCTTGTCAGTGTGTCATTACAAAGGCCTGCGATGTAATTTAGGTCTTCCATGTTTTTCTGGAAATTTCCTTCGAATTGTTACAAAATTGAAATGAATAAGTCTTGTCACAATTTCCTATCTCGAATGAGTTGCTAACTGTAAAAATAGACCGTTGCTTGATGAATGAAAGTTTTTATCTTCCAATTTTCGAATGCCGCTATATTTGTCACTTGGATAAACCTGAGTTTCATTCCTGTATGAAATATGAGGCAAAAGGCCTTACCTACCTTACCAGGGTTTGGAACCCTAAACCCCATTATCACTCTCAGTTTCTTCTTCAATTTTCTCAATTCATCCGCCTTTTTCACACGGTTTGAAGCCGCTTCTCCTACTCAAATTTATAACTCGCATTTTAATTACTATCAAAATTGCAACGAAGTTTCTGGCAAAATAAATGACTACGTAAATTGCTGAGTTCAAGGTTAATGAGTAGCAAAGAAGGCAGCTTTCGGTAAAGGAACGTTCTGAATTATGTACTTCAGTGCATATCACGCTTACACCCTTCAGAAGTACATAATCTGTTCCGAAAATGGTAATTTTTTTTACAGATGACTCAAGCTGTCGTATTATAACGTGCGTTGAGTAAGTGAGTAAATAAACAAAGGAAACAAAATAAACAATACATAATACATAAATCAGCAGGGAGAAAATCTTACAATTAGTCCTATTACTCTCGTCCCTACAGATACACCAAACATAGCTCATATACATACAACTATTTTCTACATCGGAGCACTTTATAACCAGGAAATCTTGCAGAAGATTAGCTGTTCGTTTTCTACAAGGCCGAGAGATAATTTTGCTTCTCTCGGGGGGAAGCCTCACAGATGTTCCTCCAGCAACCAAGCAAATGACAGAAGAAAAGAAGACGTGGATGAGTTACGTTTTCCAACCCCTATTCAGTGATCAGTGGAAGAAAAACGTTATCTACTGGGCTTCGAAGAAAGTCCAGAACAGAAATCACAAAATAAAGTGATCAATCTATGGCCATACATTGCAAGATCTTTTTTTTTAAATTCTATCTAACAATACAATACATTCAGAGTCTAAAACTCTCTATTCCCAAATATGTATGTGGCATTAGCAATTGTCCCAAGACATTTTAGTGTTTATTGTAGTATTTTTTCATTTTACACCTTACATTTAGTATTTGGTATTTTTTCTTCAAGTAATACTCTGATTGATTTGCTTAAAAAAAGAGCCGTAATGCGCCTACATCAATGCGAATACTGATTTACTATGCAGGATAGCATTTCATTGCAAAACTCCACATTTTTATTCCACAAATGGGAAGTGGGACAATAAGAGAGACAAATCTGGAAAGAATGGAGATTTTACTGAAAATAGCACGTATTCACGAGAACATTCGCCAGCTTCTACAATTTAATGCTACATTCTCGTAAAGGTGCAATCTTTCCGTAAGCTGACTTCCTGCCCGGTGAGCAAGAACTACTCACGCACTTTGCAATTATTCATGCAGTCTTCCCTTTTCCTCTCTGTGCAGTAAAGCGGAAGAACTGATATCGGCAAGAATATGCTCTCTTTAGGTTTGATGAATGTAATGATCACTGGTCGGGAATCATGCCCTGTCCCTATCCAAATCGCCCTCCAATTGGGCTACATAAAAGCACAGAGATCGCAAAGTCTTACTGCGATTTTCTTACCGACTCGGCCGCAACGATGTCCGCTCCTGCAATGATCTGCAAGCTCTACGGGGTGTGGACCTTCGGGGCACAAAGATTGGGTTACGAAGGTAAAGCTATGTAAATCAAGTGCGGACTTGATGTTCGTTAGAGTTCCTATCCTAGTGTTGATCCTCCAATAACTGTAGTAGAAAAAGAGCTACAGAACTAACAAATGGGCTGGGCTCGGATGCCGTGTTAACTCACCCAGATTTACTCCTTATCTAGCGCTCATCAACACGTTTACCCATACCGTTGTTTATACCAGGTGTTACCAAGGCCAACCAAACCCATGGGTATGAGACTACCCATCCTTTTTTGATGCATCCGTGCTCTGGATTTGATGCAGCCAGGATATGAGATGCCTCTCATTATGCGCCAGTTCAAAACTGATCAAAATGATGCAGTGATGAGAGTGATGAAGGCAATGGAAATGATACTTATCGATTTCCATCTCATACCGCATCTCTACGCTTCTCATTGCTTCCAAACGCTTCCCACTGTCACGATGCCTGACTTGGGAACACTTGGTTGGGAACACTCTCGAAGAACAGCAGGGTCTCACTTGGGACTTGTATCAGAAAATTTATTGAAGATAATAATTTACCAGTAACGTGATAATCATCAAAGTGTTCAGATATGATGTTATGAGCGATAAACAAGATGTGTTTGATATTAATGTCATGTTCTCTGATTGAAAAATTAACTAATTTGCTTTAACAACGTTAGTTACAGAGATCCAAGAATTGCGCGTGCTTCACCATAAACAAACCGCTTAACTATGTATGAAGCATCGCTCGACTCAGAAGCGCGGGGAAGGAGTAAAGGGAAAAAAAACAGGGTATAACGTGGTTTTGTTTTCAAACGTGAGAGAAAAGAGACTTCCTTGTACAAATACGCATATACACATAGGTAGACGTTCAAATCACGCTCCAATCAAACTATATTTTGTGTGTTTTGCGTCACAATCATTACGTCACTTCATACAATTTCCAGGAGTACGTCAGCTCTTACGACACGCCTTACACGTAAGGAAATCAGAGCTACTATAGAAAGCATGAAACGAAATTAAAAAGATGCGCTGAAAAGATCTTGCCTCCTCATATTACGATTTATCTTATCTTAATTTATAGTAATAATTGGTATGCTTAGTTAGGAAGCGAAGGTAATAATATTTGAGCACAGCATCTGAATGCCATGGTTAAGTGCACTTGTTTTGGTTTTCTTTGCAGATTCAGTTGCACATATTTGAACAGATAAATACGAAATAACTAACTGATAGTAACATCAACGAATTGCAAGCCTGCGCATCTCATTGAAGGAGCTCAGTAAAAAGTGTGAAAAATACACAACACTAAGGAATTATAGGGAAACGTAATGCATTTTAACGAAAACGTCACAGTTGATTATTCCATAAGCAATAAATTTGACCTGCATGCATGTAAATGAATGAAAAAATAATGAACTAATATCTGCAAAAGTTATTATTAATAAAGTAATTTATTTTGCAGAAAAGAGGGAAGACCAAGGTACGTTTCTGACAATATCTGAGCTCAAAAAAATGCTTTGTGCTACTCTCAAATGGAATATAATGCGATGGTTATTTTTATTGGAATGAAATGACGTCAGAATGAAAGAAAAATTACGAACTAATAAGAAAATATAGGACTAGGGTCATAAAAACAGAATACACTGGAAAGTCACACAAACAACGGCACTTCGTCGACCAAAATTCACTCCTGTCTCTTTCGTAAATTTTATAGGATCTTTCCTATTCAATTTCACAGGCTAGGAAAGCTAGGAGATAAGATATTAGGTATGTGAAAAAGTTTCCGCCCTCCAGCAGCAAGTAGTTATAATAGTTAGTTATCCTAGCTAATGCTTTGTAAACGCTGCTTATTTTTGCAGGCTTGACATCTGTCAATAATATTCGGTACACATTTGTTTTGATTTGCATCAACATCGTTGTGTTTTACACCGATATTCGTGTCGAATTAGAGCCAAATAAGTATTTTCTGTCACAGTGACCCCACCGTAATCCTACAAAAACGGGGTTAAGGAACAAAATTGATATGATATTCATGTTCATCACCTCAAAAACTCCCCTGTACAAAGTTTCGGCAAAAACTTTTTTTTTGAAAATTTTGGGGTACCCATGTGGAGTAGTGCCTTCCTGGAACATGTCAGAAAAGCGGTCAAGGAAACGCTTGAAGCACTTTGCTGGGATGTGCTACCTTATGCGGCTTCTTCCCCAGACTGTGCCACATCAGACTACCATTTGTTTCCGTCGATGTCCCACGGGCTTTCCGAGCAGCGCTTTCAATCTTTGAAGATGTCGAACAATGGGTGAAGGAACGGATCGAGTCGGAGGACGAGGCTTTCTACCGCTGCTGCGTACGTCTTCTTCTAGAAAGATGGGGAAAGGTTATAGCCAACGATAGCCCGTACTTTGATTGATGTACCTGCTTTGTTTCTTTTTCAAGAAATACTCAATTTTGCTTTAAAAAGGGCGGAATCTTTTTCACATACCTAATAACTACCCGCATCCCTAACCAAATGAAATTAAGCCTCAACAAAGCCTGCACGATTTCGTTGACCTAATAAACTGCACTTGCAAAGGACCATATCTAGAGGAGGAGGATTAAGAAGGCATCGATCGCTGGAGAAAGTCCACAACCGCAGCTAATTCCGAACGCATTATGGGAATTTCAAGGATGTGTGTCGTCCTATCATTATCAGTTCCTCGTAGCGACTCTAAGATGATAGGGCCTTACAACAATAATGTAAAGTACGCATGTTACTGTAAATGTAACTAGAATTCTAAGGATGACGCTTATTATAAAAGTTCGAATGGTCATGGATTCCTGGTGGGGACCATTGCACCAGAAGCAAGAGCTACATATGTGTAGGAGATCGACAAAAACTTCACAAATGGGCACAGTTTTTAATAGAATAGCAACACAGTAAGGGTGATTCCGTTCCAAAACGTGTGCAACTGCAGCCGCAGGGTTCAGAAAACCAGATGTCAATTTTTGCAAGGGACAAAACTTCACAAACAAATAGAAGAAATCGATCGCAGCCTATGTGAGTGAAGCTAGATGTCTGGGGAGAGATAAATGCGCGCACTGATGCCAGGTTAATTCAGGAAGGGCTTCAAGTCGTCACAGCTCGTCAAGCCTAGAGAGCAGTGTTGCCCGAATGGCTAGAGGGGATTCACTCTTTGTTTCACCATTCAGCTAGATTTTCTGATCCTGGAACGGCTTGGATTTATTCATCTATTCCGTAAAAGGTACGTTTTCAACGCTGGGCAGATTTGACGTGGAAAAAATTTAAAAAATAAAAAAAGATAAAATGGAATGTAGTCATAGGCATTACCTGAAAAATATATGGTTTCTAAGAGAAGAATCTTCGGAATCGTACCTTTCCCACCGTGGCGAGCGTTTTAAAGCAGCTTTCACTTAGAATGCATCTAGTAAAGTCGAGCATTGTGGAAATGTCCCAGAGCTGAATAGTTACTAAGTCAAGGTGATGTTGGGATCCTGAAGCCTCTGCCTCTAGCGCTCGGGCAGATAATTCTAGGGAAAAGTTAAGCATCGGGGCAGAAGTGTCAGTTGAAGTTCCAAAAATTGCTTTAATTACTTCGCAGTCAAGCCTCTTGCATCCGCTCTTTTCATTCCAAGAGGAGAGCTGAAGTCAGCCTCCAAACCGCTATTGCCCAGCCATAATTGATGGATGGTATTTCGAAGTTCATATTTCCAGAAATCATAGACCAGTAAATCGTGGCGTTCGAAAGGTAACATTACTTACCACTCTAGTATTTCCTCTAGAGCCCTTCATAAGAGGTTGAAATCTACTAAAGGTCCTTAAATGTTAAGAAAAAACCTCTCAGAAAAAAAAAAACAGTGCAGTGGAGGCGGGCTTCTCCTACACGAAACCCAGCAGCATTCAAGTGAGAAGAGATCCTCATAAGGCTCTGTACGATTCTTGAAATCCGAATGGATTGAAGAGGGGGAATTGCTAATAAAGCTGTTTACTAGCGGATTTATTAATCCTTGAAGGGCTGACACAGGACATCTCATCATGGGTAATATAGGCAAGTAATGAATTCCTGCAACAGCGCTTTCGTGGTAATTTTGCGCAATCCCAAAGGAGAGGAGCAGCAAACGAGCTACTCAGTGGATTCACGCAGTGGAACTTATGAGCGTTCCCGGGAGGGTCATGATCGTCCCTAGTGGGTAGGTTATTTTGAGTAATATGTGATTTGTTTGACCATCATATCCACTTGTCAGCTCTAACATAGCTTTCTCTGACAAGGTAGTGCCTGGAGAACTAGTCTAAGTTGAAAGAGTGGATGCACCACAACTTTCGCAGGATTCTCTGTGGTCCCTTCTGCAGGAAATGGACCCAACTAATCAAATTTGACTCTTTAATACTTGATTTTGCATTCTCTGCACAAGTAAAACTGTTCATTCCGTAATATGTATGTATAATGTAAATGAATGAAAAAAAAACGAAATTAAAGGAGTAACACCTATTGGTGAAATAGATAAAACCTGGGTAAAGAGCACAACGGGAGCACAGATGTAGCGCATTGAACTCTTGAAAACATTGAAGCTCTGGGGAATAGCTATCAGGCAAATGAGCAGCAGGCAAATACGAAAATGTGAAACCCACAGGTCAAGGATTGTGTGGAGAAGCCTGGATTAACTCTTACGCGAAAGGTCGCAGTGACAGATCTCTCTGCAGCGTATTTCTGGCAATATTTACAGTGACATCTCATCAGGTATAGAGAGCTGTGTTCATCTACCAAAATAACTCGAAAGAGGTATTGACGTCAGAGCGAAGTGGGCTGAATAAGAAAGCTGAATTTGTAGTAACAGCTGTATGTCAGACGGGTTTTTGCAGCACACTACAATCTCAAGCACTAGAGAACGACGTCATGAAAACCAGAGAAATGAACTGGCCGAGAAGTGGATCAGAAGATTAAAAGTCTAGGTACAGAGGAACAGGTTTTACGTATGAACTTCCATTATAAATGGAAAAAAAAAAACACGGAGGCTACAATAGGACATGTGACAAGCAGGGGTCGCGGGCTATCGAGAATTGTCGCAGAGGAATAACTTACGGGTTTAGAGCGAACTTTGTAAAAAAGCAGTCAGCAGTTCCGTCAAAAAGCAATTACACTCGTTGAAAAAGCACACACTATTAAAAAAGATCTACGAATTCAAATCGTTTTGTTAGCGCCTTAGAAGAAAGCTGAAGTTCCAAGTCCCATTCATAACAGAAAAAAAATCTCGTAAAACCACTAAAGAGGACGTGTGGATTGACGCAATGCACGCAAATAGTGACGAATGAAAGGAAAAGGGGGCGGTGCCACTGTCCTATGATTGGCGGATTCAGAACACTCCCTTCCGTCACTAAATGTCAACCCGTGTGTGGTATTCACGTGTGGATTACAAGATGTGTATATGCATCAACTTGAACCTGATTGGTAGACGAACTGATGGAAGGTGAAAAGGTGTTTGAATGCCATCAATCGTACAGCAGCTACTCCGCCCCTTTTCCCTCACAACGCACCACTTACGAAACGTATTCGATTTTTGAGCAATGAGTTTCAGTAAAGCAATGAGTGTCTTTTTGCAGACATAACCACAAAAGGTTAGATGAACTGCGTGTGCAAATACAGACGAGTCCTTGAACATAGTAGAACAAACAAACGAGGCTCATTACTTAAGAATATTCTAAGAACCCTGCGGAGAATACTTTAATGAAGTCTCCCGGAACTTTGAGAGGTAGTGTAGATTCATACATGTGTATGTCTCTACTATTTCTTTGTTTGTTCTCATTTTGCAACGTTCGTTGATATGAAGAATGTCTCGAGTACCGATGACCATGCATCATTGAGCTTACCCAGGGTAAATGCTTTGATGTCCGTGTTAAGGATGAGTAAATTTGTGTAATGTTAGCACGATAGCCTTGGGGAATTTCAATCATGTATGCGGCCCCATGGTAGCCTTTCTGTTTACCCACTAGATATACAGGAAAGGTTGCCTCCGCCTCAACAATGGGAACTTTTCAGCCGCAAATCTCATCCACCAGGCGGAAAAGTGAAAAAAAAAACATGGAAAACTCCCCGGAAACATAGATGGATGTGGGTGCTAGGGCCGAGACATGTTTCACGTCTGCCAGCCTTGATCCACATCACCTTATTTAGGAAGTCCACGATTTTTCCACATTCTCCAGACTTTTGCTACGCTTGTAGGACTGTTAGTTTTGTTACCTTTACCTGTGTGGGTTCCGTGTCCTGCCTATTGTGGCTCAGCGATAAAGGCTTTCAGCAATTATTTACTAGATAGCGCTGTGAAAGGGGAAAAATTACTGCTCCATTAGCTCGAAACCAAAATAATGGCAAGAAATAGGCAATAAAATGCATTAATGATGATATGCGGGTCCTTTGCACAAAGTCGTTCTAGCTGCATAAGCCTTTGAAAAAATCAGAAATGATGAGGCCACGTAAACTTTCGTTAAGAGTAAAATTATGCTGTTTGCTTTCAAAAAGGATCTACGTAGTTGTTAAAGCCTTGAATGGAAGAATCATATACAGTGCGTTCCATAAATATGTAGGCATCCCAGAATTTATGAGTTCCGCTATATTGCGCTGGTTTTTGGAAGCTGCCACCAAGCCTATTGGAATTGGCAAGTCAGAAAACCCCTTGTCCGAGAATTTCATATCACGACCTCTTCATCCCGGTCTCCTGGGCTGGTAGTAATCCCCCCTGATGTCGTGACATCATGTTCGCAACATGTCACGAGGTTGACTCGAGACAGGGCGCGCCAGGTTCGCGCCGAACCGCATGCTAAAACACGCGAGATTGGTGCGGCGCGAAAATGTTACGAGCCTGTCGCCTTGTTGGCAGGTTGTCAGGTTGTCGCGAAGTTCGCGACAACCTGACAACGGACGGGAAGCGCGCGGGGGAAATAGTGCCCGAAGTCGCGAGACGTATAGTGTCTCGAAGTTCATACCCTCGTGCACGACCGAGCTCGCGACAGTTCCTAACACTAGCTTAACCATGAAATTGAAGTTAAGTGACGCAGGCCAACTACATACAACCAACAGGCGTGGACAAATTTCGGCGCCTGCTGAAGTCGTATGCACCCGTTTTCCTCCTAGTTTCTCTTAACGTTCCAGTTTTTTTTTCTACCCAAGTAATCTCCCTAGCTGTTAGTGATGTCACTTCAAATGAAACTAGCGTTTAAATCATGGGGATCCTTTATATCTTTTTTCTTCGAGGTTTTCTGAACTTTTACTCCAAGCATTCAAATTTCGTCCCGGTGTTGGCCTTATTGTTGGATTTATTGTCGCATTTGATTTGCTGTTTTCGCTCCATACGTATTTCTCCTTCGCTTTTATAAGTATATTCATGTTGCTTTACGGGAAGCTTGCAGGAATGTTTGTAGTCATAGTTATTGGCCTCAGTCCTGTAACGAAAGCGCTCGCGAATTCACCTTCCATGAAGATCGAAGAAAATCATTGATCACATGATCTACATCTACAGGGCTGAGGTCAATAACTATGACTACAAACGCTCGTGCAACCTTCGCGTAAAGCAACATAAGTATAAAAGCGAAGGAGGAATACGTATACAGCGAAAACAGCGTATCCAATGCAAACAATCACACTATTACACTTGGAATCCTCGAAGTTCCAGAAATCCTCGAGGGAAAAGAATTTAAAGAATTTTATGTTTGAGCGGTAGATTCATTCACAGTGGCATGATTAACAGCTAAGAGGATTACTAGGACAAAGAAAAAAGTGGAACTTGAAAAAAACCAAGGAGAAAACGGGTACAAATGATGAAATGATTCTGTTAGATGCCGTATATTAACACCATATCTATTTCAAACATACAAAAGTGGGGCCATGATACGTAATGGAGGCACTATTAACATTCGGTTAACTAACAGGTCTCGGTATCGATGTTCATTTCTGAATAGAAGGCTTCCGCGTTTTGTATCTCGTACGTTTCAGATTTGGATTCATTATTGTTTCAATCTAAAGTTGTTCTCTTCATAGCTAACGCACTGAACGAAGAGAGGTAGAATGCCTCCAGATTAGAACGAGAATTTTTCTTAAAATTCAAACTGAACATGTGATGCAGGGATCCCATTTCCCATGCGTGTTCAACTGTAATCTGTTGTTCACCTTCACAGATATCAAGAAAAACCAGTGCTGTAGTAGAGCGTGTGTGCGCGGTTCAGACACGAACCACGGTGGCTCGAATCCCCCACTGCGCAGAAGTTTTGCAGACACGTTAGCCAGCCCGTGACACTCTTGCGCCCACTTCGTGATACATTCGTGCCTTGTTCCGAACCGTTACGAGCCTGGCTCGTACATATTGTGACAAATTATAAAATTAGATTTTTATTGTAATGAAATTTTCGGGAATTTTTAAGAATTAAAAGGATATATATTATGGAGTATCTATTTGTGTTTGATAAGTTTAGTGTCCGTTTCGTGCATTACCCTTATACGGATTCTAAACTAAGGAATATGCCTTTTCTGCACTCATCAGTAAGGGAAAAAAGGCATCGGCATTTGTGCTGCATGATTATTATTCATTTTTAGATATTTTTTAGATTATAATCGTTATTATTGCTGTTATTGTTATATTTTTAATACTTTAATGTTACTATTACTTTGTATCTTACCTTTTCTTTTAGAAACGAACACTGTTCTGTGTTTTTTAAACTCAAAATGGGTTGAGGGGCTTTCTTTGAAAACAACAGCAATCTTATCAACTTATTAACTGGTTTGTGAGGTTTACTTTATTCCGCAACGACATTATGAATGGTGGTGAGTTAGTACCCTATTCTATATTATCATGAACGGACGAGGGTTGTGTCGGCATGGACTCCGTAGAAACCATAGGAAACGGATAACCGCTATATAGAAGATGCGTAGGTGCTCGCAGTGATGCAGACAGCATTGGACAGGGCCATACCCACGATAGAGGTGTGTTGACCCTTTATAAAGTACTAAACATTACCGAGTGGTTATATAGCGTCGAGGACGAAGCACCGGGTTCAGTAGTGGGAATGCACTTCTTGAATAGGTGGCGCGTGAGATGATTGCAAAAGAAGCGCAATATTCCGGTGTAAGCTAGACCTTCCCGTTTGTAGTAACCTTTCTCCAAGTGTTCCCGGGAGAGAAGCTGTTGGCATACGCTACAACCATTG
>KN729389.1:2133-12292 GCA_000816745.1 Ancylostoma duodenale
GCAATTAATATCCACCTGACGCCTCTATCAATAGTACTATTAGAATTAGAGGCGTCAGGTGGATATTAATTGCCGTAGCGACGTGACAGGCATATTAAGAGCGGATGACGTGGTGAGTCTGGATGGACACCTTCTCACTGGAGAATCAAATCAAAGGAAGCAATTGCGCTGATGTCATCTCGATTATTGAAAGGAATTTGCCGCATTTTTCCATGAGGTCTGTTTTTTGGACCTATGTACTAAATTAATTTAATCAGAGCCTTTGAAAATGTATTCAGTTTCTAAGAAATGGAATGTAATAGATGGAACTACGTAGAGAAAGACATTTGAATAAAGAGCAAAAAAGATGGTGTGATGACTTCAACCAAGCCTGAAGATGTAGGAATTGATCAGAGCGTGTCCTTACTAAACAAATTCCCAAAGAAGTTCCCTCGTACTTGTAGCGAACACTGATCAACAAATCTCTTAAGTTCATTAACGAGGAATTTCACAGAAGCAAGCTGGGAAAAGCAGATTTATCCTGCCCTGAAACCTCATTTTACATGCGTCATGCCTTCGTAGGGGATGAAAACATCCAGAAAACAAGATAAGTGCCTGAGAAACGCCCACAAATTACGCAGAAGCTAGCAGTAGCGAGCGAGTCCTCAGATAGATATAGCTTCTTGGGAAGAGGTTTTTCTTTGTGTAGCACGCTCAAAAGTACAAGAGTCGTCAGTTAATTTTTTAGAGAAATGAGGAATGTTGTCGAGAAAATCCTCGAATTTTTTTGTCTAATCGCAATGCTGTTCAGAAAATTACGTTTTCCTTGAATAGGTCCTGAAAAACCGAATAAATGGAACAATGCTCTAGAGAGAAGGAGGGAATTATTGAGTTATGGACAATTAGTTGAGTAAAAGGATCCAAGTCATACAATGACGTGATGTGGCATTAAAATTGGAGGCCTATGCAGCATAGAATTATGTATGGATGTGGTCAGATGGCCGAATAAATGGCATGTATTACTAATAAAAACCTATACATACGTAGCTGTAGTTTGAACGACTTGAAAAATGAGGAGTGAAATTTGAAAAAAAAAGGCTAAGATTTGATACATACCACTGAGAATAAGAGGATCAAGGTCAATAACTGATTAGAAGAAGAGGTGTGACGATTTATATATTAGTACAACACTTGGTTAGATACTACATCTTATGTACTACTTACTTTATTATAATTTTGTTTTTATTTTGGAGCACCTTTGAGTGTACTTGAGTAAATAAAGAAATAGATCAATAAATAAATAAGTTAATAAATAAATGAGTAAACAAATGAATAATACACACCACATTCCAAGCTATTATTGCTATATATTATCGTAATCTTTATAGTACAAAGAATGGCATATTATGTTATACCGCACTTGCGTATTAATACTACATATTACTACTACATCTTTGCGCCAATCCCAGCAGGAAAGTGTTGAAAAAAAAACTAATTTTAAACAGAAAAAAAGTATAAAATAGCAGCTACGTTTCTCTAGGACATATATCATATTTCATAAAGGCAAGGTCCATGAAAAATGTGGGTTTTTCTCATTTTCAGAAGAGAAATCAAATGATAAAGATAGAAATCAAGCCAACTTCAATTGAGAGGTTTTGGATTACCATATGTAGGACGTACTGACTTTGAGAGCAGAATCTCGAATGAATATCCGCCTTCAAATAACCAGAAAAATTCAATAATAATAACACCGAATATGAGTTGAATATTCAAATTTTCGCAATTCTATTTGATCCGAACAATAAATTTCACCTGTAAATCATTTTATGCGTGAACAAAGCAGCAGTAAACCTCATGTGGCCCGAGTGACAACGGCTATAAAACGTCATGGAGACACATGTACCCCCAAGAGAACCAGTTCTGGAATGCGCATAACTCATCTGTAACGACTTCGAGCAGCATATTTTCGCGTCAGCAGGGATAAATTCCTCAAATTCTCCGGATAAATCCGGGCTAGAGATGCTATGCTTTTATATATCCGTAGCTGCTAACCAGCTTAATGAATAGAATCAGGCTGCAATCAAAGTCAGCTGTCATGCACAGGCTGGCGAGAATAGGCTCGAAGCGCGATAGCATAGAACAAGTGTTGCCGAGCCGGCAGCGGGCGATACATCCAGGCATTTGGTAATGCTGTGAGGTGGCGGTGTGTCCCGTTACAACGATGATGGCAGCCGGAGGATCAACATGTCATATTCCACGGCCGAGAAGGATGCGATGGGATGATCCTGGCGCGCCTCGGCTCGCCGAGCTCGGGTAAGGCTCACCCCCGGGGAAAAACTTAGGAGAGGAAGCAGAAATTGGAACAATTTGCTATGCTCATATGTGCTTAGCTTAAATAAAGCAATTTGCCATAGCTTCATAGCTTCAGCTGAAGGTGCCCCCTGCTGCAAAACACAGGCATTCCTCGTCCTCTCATGGGAATTCAATTATTCTCCAAGGGAATTGCGCCACCAGTAAGAAATTTCTATTCATCGGAGCGATGGGAAAATTTTGCTCACTGAATAAGATCGTCTATGTAAGGACTACGTGCAATGTGCGTCTGGAATTCATTCTGAATATGATTTTCAATTCTGAACCTTTTTCAAATTCTGGAGAAAATTTCCCTTTCAAATTCAGAAAGCGTGAAATTTAAATCTGACGAATGAGGCTTGTCAGGCATTGTTCGTCGAGGATGGGGACGGAACTTTCATTCCAGTTCGTGGATGACATCTTGAAACCTTAGATTCTATGGAATAACGGGGACTGCTCGACAGAAGCTAGAATAGTAACAGTAAGAGGAATAGCAAAGGTAAAATCTGGCTAGGAATCATAAAATATTTTTTTTATTCTATAAATCAGGAATGTTTACACAGATCCTTCACTGGAAGATACGACTAAAATTGCGGTGAGATTCTATGAGAGTGAGGTTCAAACGAAAAAAAAGAATTTGAACCCAAAAAATATGCAAGTGTTGATAAATAATTCATGTATTAGGTAGATATATTAGAACTCGAATTATCGATTTCAAATAAGCCAGAGAACGGTACAGCCTTGGACAAAAAGGGCCTGGATGCAACACCGAGTTTACCCATGGTAAAGTGATGACGCCTTTGGTGGTGATGGGTTAATTTGTGTGCTGTCAGCACGTTAACAATGGGTAATCTCAATGATGCATCCGGATCCAGGAAGGCAATAGGTTCTTTTTTCTCGCCTATTCCAATCAGTTCTTGAATTTACTTATTTTTTTTCGATTATTCAGTTATTATTTTCGACTTTGAATAAATGGTGGGAACAGCTGGATATAGAAGAGTGACATGTTTTCTTTGCTCATATGGTACGAATGGTATGGCAGAGTATTGACCGAATAAAATCGAGTAAATGTAATTAATTTGATGAATAACTCGAAACTCCGCTGAAAAATTCGAATATTCCAGAAGCGAGAAAAAAAAACTCCTTAGTCTACCCCATCTTTGTCGGAGGGCCTACTACTATTTGAACTGACTAAATTATTCGGTATTCATTCAGTACTATTCAGTATCTTCCCATCACAGCGGCCATTTTTTCGTTCGGGAATTTTATTTATTTATTTATTTATTTATATTTATTTATCCAGTACTCCAAAAAAGTGGAGCACCACAAAACAACGGCTAATGCGTACTCGTAAGTAAGCACCTGGTGAATGTACGCTATAAGTGTGCGGGTAAAAATCAAATTTAACTGAATGACATTAAAAAATGAGCATGGTTACCTATTCATGGGAAGGAAGCTGAAAATTTAGCTAAAATACGAGATAAACTGCTGTTAAGAGTGGATTTCAGGAACAAGTACGAGCTGAGCGAGGCGAGTGAGAGCGCGGTGGTGTCCAGCAGTCAGTCGAAGGACTGCAGCAGTAAGAGTTCATGACGGCGGCGCGGATTCGCCGCCGCGCTCAGTCCGACGACGAGCGGCTAGAGTGTAAAAACTTGACGATATCGATCACGGAGTGTGAGCGAACCCGAATTGTGGGTTGTTGGGTTGTTGCCCTCTGCTGGCTGGCTGGCTGGAACAGCAGCGCCAGAATCACAGTGAGGAAGTGATTGGCCAACGGGGGATCGATTGAGCCAGTCCTGCTGATTCATTCCTACATTTCACGCTGAGGCGGGGGGGGGGGGGGCAAAGCACTTCGACCAACCACGTCGCGTCGCCCACCCGTCGCGTTTCGGCGCCTACCTGGCCAGGTGCTGCGGCCCATTTCACAAGGTTTCAGGCATAAGTTCGGCAAAATTTTGACGTTTAGCGAGGAGGGAAGGGGTTGGGCGGGGGGGGGGAGGACGTCCACAGAGAAAAGTACTGGTCAACCACAGCGCTTCTGAGAAAAGACCGGTTGGATGGCAGGTAGCTCAGCGAGTACTAGACGGGTAGGCTTTGTTGCCTCAGCTATTTATGGATTAAGTCACCAAGCTGCGGTAGGTGGACCATTAACGACGGGATCAGCTTCATCCAGTGGACGAATGAGCAACAACCAGCCCGTTTTGGGATGCATGAATATCTTAGGAGGCTCATGGGGTCCGCGAATGACCAATGTTAGCCACAACATTCACCAGAAGCCAGAAAGAGCAGAAAGGCCCGCGTTCGCTTGGAACTTTGGAGAATGTTTGGGGATATTCGTGGGATTTCCCTGAAAAAAAAAAAGCAATGGAATGCAGAAAGAATATTGTTCAGAAAGAATATCGTCCAACGGAAGTAGAGAGTCATATCTGGAAAGGGAGGTGCTGACAGATCCTGTGGTTGGCCAATCCCCCCCCCCCCCAAGTGACCAATCGCAGGGCTCGGCGGCACCGCCCCCTCCAGGTATAACGTTCTTTACCCTCGTTCAACTAAGGATCCTTCCTATTCATACTTTTTTTCGTGGCTTTCGAGATGTCCGTTTGTTTACCTACAGGTAGCTGAATTTATTTTGTGGCGAGTGGCTGCGTAAGTAAAGAGGGTACTCCGAAATAGTGCAAATTTGCGTGATACTAATTGCTCGTGAAGCGTCTTAATCAGAAGCCTGTTGACGAAAACACGGCAGAACAACCTAGTGCCTATGTAAATATTGTTTCGATAGGAAGCACATCCATGAGGGATATTTGTTTTAGCGCTGATGTAACCTTACACCCGCCTATCCAGTCGTTTTCAAAAATCGTTGTCATTCTGCGTACTGAGGGCAGCTGCAGAATTTGCACCTTACTTGACGAGCAAGTTCTTCTTGAGTGGTTAACGCCTTTGCAAGCAGCTATACATCTAGGGAGTTCTGCCACTTTTTCCTTCTAGGATCCAGAAAATTGCAGGAAGACACGCATTTTTTAGACCAGCTGTAATGCAGGGATGTAAAAAAAACCTTCGTTGCCCTGCCCTATCCTGCTCCAGAAGTGCGAATAATTTTGTCCACAAGGATTGGCTGTGGGGGGGGGGGGGGGGACCGGAGCAATACTGATGACAATGACGCTACAAGCAGCATTCCAAAAGCGCAATTTTGGCAATTCAGTGCATTCCAAACAAGGGACGGGGAATGCGACATCAGCGTAGGGAGCAAAGAACAACGACAAACGAAAATCCTGCGCTAAATGAGCACGTTGACTCAGACCACGGGAAAAACGCCTTTTATCGTCATTTCAGCCGGCAAAGGGCTGGCTTTTATGATATAGCAATGACACACATTTCCGACATTGCCTCGATTGGCATTTGCAACATTTCCCAGGGACAATTCAGTCAAAGCCCCAGAAGTCCAAGAAAAGTAATTTTCCGGGAGGCCTTAGCCTTACTGTGACTATTAGCTGTACAATGTTCTCTTTCGCATGAAAAATAGAAAAAGACATTTTTTTTACTGCGCCTGGAAATGTGGCAGCGATGGCGACTAGATTGCGATGTGATTCAATTCCGTTGGCTGTGTCCATACTTCATGGCGACGCGATCGTTGCGCACATGCGAACTCAAAGTTCAAAAGCAGCTGGTTCCACGTGGAAGCATGCGCATACTGTGGTAGCGTTGCGGTAATTGGCGATAATCCATGCGATGCGAGGTCACGGATCCCCATCGCTCGCTGTTTATACCTATTTCTTTCGAAATTCACGCGATGGGATGAAATCGCAACAAGCCAACCTGCGGGTGAGATGCGACAATTTTGTCGAGGTTGTGGATAAAAAATTGCCCCTATTCTCTACTAGGTCCAGCTCATTCAGCTTACAACCTGTTTGTCTTCACCACCCATCGCGTTGCGCATTTGTGGCAGTCGCCGTCGCACCATCGCATCGCGAAAAAGCATGAACACCGCGACAATTTGAAGCGTTTTGTTTAGTGCGATTATCGTGAGAAGCAACTAGATTTGCGCTGTATATTTTACAGCTTCTTGTATTTTGTAATAATTATCGAGGGAAGAACAATCGTAGACAAGTTGATGCAGCTCGCGCTGGTGGCGATCATGAGCCTCGTGTGATCGCAATTGCGGCGATTGAATCGCGTCACCCAGGACTGCCCATTGACTAGAATGTGCTACATTTCTTCTTTGGAGGGCCCATGCGCAAGTCACACCCGATTGACTCCAAGAAATGTAGATGGAAGCAAGAAATGCAAACAATGTAGAACACTATATAATAGAATTAATGCAAAAATAAAATAAAAATAAACTAAGATAACTAGAAAACGAGCTTTTGTTGATTGGATGGAAGGAAATCATCGGCGAATATGATACGAAAGTATGAAGAAAAAATGGCCGAAATTTTTTGAAGAAAAACTCATAATTTACTAAAAAGGTTAGCATTAAGCTGGACTATCGATATGAAGCTATAGGTTTACAGAAGATATTTCTTCAAAAAATCAATGTGGACTTGATTAGATCCAAACTAGCAGTTCATTTGCTGAGGAAAAAATTATAGAAACTTTCCAGAAACAAAAATAGGAGGCATTCATCCTAATTATCTAAAACAACCACTTAATGGAATTTTAAAACCACTTTATATCTCAAAATGTCAGAGTAGGAGTCAGCCCTGAATGCCTGTCGAGTGCCTGCATGAGTGATTTCGTAATCGGGATTCATCGATAATGGAGGCATTTCTAATTTCTCGAGGCGTTTCTGATCTCCTTTTTGACTTTTCTTTTTCTTTCTTTCCTTCTGATTTCTTCTGAGAATAAACATTTTTGGTACACTGCGTAAATGTCAACAATTCAGGTGATCTATGTTCTCTAATTCATCGACAAAAAAGAGGATTAGTGGATTAGCGGCTGTACAAATTGCCGCATGGGTCACAGTTCAATAATCAGAGCGGCAGTCAAGCGCCGAAGCCTCTGCAAAAACAGGAAAAACGTTGGCATTGCCGATTCTGCATGCTAACAAATGCGACTTGTTAACGGGTGATTTTCTACAAGAGTTAGGGGAGAGTCTTCGATTTTATTTATTCATTAATTTGATACTTATGTACTTGGCAGTAAGACAGTCTTCCTTAACAAGACAAGACTAATATTCAGAATAGGGCATGAGAACAAAAATGACAACTATGAGTACTTATAACCCGAGAATCAGCTTCGAATATTAAGAATTTAGCGATGACCGTGGGTTTAGTCATCGCAAGGAAGTCTTTGTTACCCTGTCAAGGGTTATAGATAGTATTGTGGTAAAAAATATTGAGAAACTCTCCGACAATCGACAAAAGTATAATACATGCTGGCTTAGATGCTATACGAATATCAAAAATCTCTTGCTCTCTTGCTTTTCTGAACTTCACCCTAGCCTTTGACCATTTAATTTCATGCATCAGAGAAAGTCTTACAAAAATAGCAAATATCTGGACAAGCAGTGCAAAAAAAAAGAAGTAAAATTTATGAAAATCCACAAAAGGCGTCCTATCACAGTGCATGGATGCGTCATTGAAAGGATGGGTGCTGTCTTCATGCGCATGGGTATGATTACCCAAAGGTAGTGGCTGAATATAGAGAACGTCTTGTATGGATAAAGATGCTGATGGGTGCCGGGTAAAGGGTAAATTTGGAGACTTTAACACGTTTACTCTGGGTAAATTCATTGAAGCATCCGGACTCAGAATATTTTTACCAAGTTGGTAGTTACCCAGTCTCAGCTGCCTCACGTTCCTTATTCGTAATGTATCGTATTTGCCACAACAACTGTCCATGT
The DNA here is from genome assembly GCA_000816745.1 of Ancylostoma duodenale. NCBI lineage: Eukaryota > Metazoa > Nematoda > Chromadorea > Rhabditida > Ancylostomatidae > Ancylostoma > Ancylostoma duodenale. The sequence goes on from KN729389.1 coordinate 10,298, forward strand.
AAGCGGATAATTCATATTAGGAGTAAATATTTTTATTTGACTAGATAAGCCCCTATTGAAGAGTGGACAAAGGCCGTTGTAGGATGATAAATACCCACTGTGTTTGGACAGCTAACCACTGTGTCTGGGCAATTAAACCCTCTTGGGAACTTTGTGTTGCTAAGGAAAACATATCTGGCTTGTGAGAAAGAGGCTAATAAGTAGGTGGGCAGAACTTACAGGAGAGATTGAATAGAAATCTAGAAATCTTAAATTCTCTACGATTTTGAAACTCAAAAATTTCAGGTGCTGTGAGGTTGCAAATCGATAGGAATAAGCAGCATTTTTCTCGACATAAGCCTCATTTCCCAGTACTCGTGCACGTTTTGTCTGCACGACTGCACGTAATGCCACTCAACGTACTCGGCGTGCTTCGATCAAGGAGAAGAGGGCAAGGAGCGTTTGCACAGACAAATAAAACGCGGCGCACGCATGTGCATGGCGTGTACTGAGTCGTACCTGATTGCTCTTGAGTGCGTATATCCGGTCAGCGCTACGTCTCCGCTGTCGCAGCTTGTGCAGGGCGCTGATTTCAGGCGCGGCGGCGTGATGGGCGCCGGCGCCGGCGGCCAGCAGCACGTCTGGCGCCGCGCTGGCTCGGCGTCGCACCTTGGACGCGGCGGCGGTCGGCGGCGACTTCGCCTCGTCGCTGGTGACCACCTTGCGGAACGGCACGAGGTTAGCGAGCACCGTCTTCGAGAATCGTCTGGTCCAGTTATCGCGAGTCACGTCGTCAGTGCCTTCTCGTGGCATCACCACACATCTAGACAAATCTCCATCTGATACTTGAGCTGAGCACGATGTCACGACAACAGCGAAGAGCAGACACGGAACAGGAAGTGAATGTCTAATGAGGCAGGCAGAGTACGTATCAGTGAAAGAAGGAAAAATAACACAGAATAAATTCGAAACTAGGAAGCCAGTGAGGAGAAGGAATCCATGCCAGGATAAAATCGAATTTAGAAATCGAAGGGAAAACGCAGTCCAAGGCGGCACAAGGGCTCGTGCACGTGCACATTTGTGCCGCAGACAAAACAAATCTATAACTAGAAGGATTACAGAACGTTTCTAGGTAAAGCACTATTTTTGACGAGCACCCTCCTAGGAAATGTTATTCAAAAAGTCCATCGCTTAAGAGCTATAAAAGGTAGTCCTGAGTAGACTGACGTAAACACATGTACATAGAGTCAACAACAAGCAGGATTCTGGAAAACCATCCCGGCGCTCACAGATGTTACTAATGGCGAGAGGATTCTCGTTGTTTTCCAGCAGTTTCCTCAGCTCAAACAAATAAAATCGTGCAATTTCGAGTCTTAGAAAGCACTGATTACGCCAGCAGGACTTCTATTTCACAGGGAAACTATAGCGTGACGAGATCCATGACATAAACAAATACCCACCACAAATATATGAATTAACCTTGCCAAGCCTACTCTACACCAAGGGTTTGCGCCTAGATTTCAAGAGTTCGTGAGGATTGCAGCAGTAAAATAAGGAGAATTCACTGGGAATTCAAATGGTCTAAAAATCTTACCAGTATTATACTATAATAATTTCGAATCGTAACGCATTTTGTGAACTTACGGTAGATATACGGTATTTCTTAATTACCCGAGATCCAAGCGGAATCTGCCGGCCTTGTTAAAATCACATGATTTGGGCAAGATTCTTCTGCACTTTTTTTCCGTAAATGTGTAGGTGGAAATTCTTTGGAATTTACCCGGAAATAACTGGCGTGAAATTGCCGAATATAACTTACGGGTTTCCGAAGAAATATCCTTGTACTTTCATCTGGAAGCTAGGCTCGACAAAGAGAAAAAAGAATGGTGGGCGTTTTGGGGGTACCCCGAGAATTCGCCGGCAGTACATTTTGGCTCAATACGAAGCGATTTAAGCGATGCATAGCGACAATCAATAAGCATCTTTCCCGTTATCGTCATCAGTTCCACATCAATT
>KN729391.1:0-16797 GCA_000816745.1 Ancylostoma duodenale
AGAGAGAGAGAGAGAGAGAGAGAGAGAGAGCGTGAGCGTGTTGTATAGGTTGCGCTAGATAGCTCACGTCAGGATGTCGTGTCGCGACAGACTACTGTGCCTCCACAGTTGGAGTTCCACTGCAAGAGAATGGACGGTAATAATTCACGCGGAATAATAATCGTTCGCCGAAAACGGCTGCAAGGCTCAAACAAGGGATGCGGTGATGTCTCTGGGGCACTAACCGTGAAAACGAGCACAAGCATTTCAAAGAAATAGGAAGAGCGAATCTCTCATACTAACCTTGCTGTCCCAACTCTTCAATATTCTGCTGAATTTTCTTAACAATTGTACCATCATTACTGTCGAAATCCATAACACAATTTCCTGAAAAAAAAAAACGATCAGCTGAAGCAGTACCCAGCAAAAACGGGCGGCTGGTGCTTCATGACGTAAGCGTGCGATAACAGCACTGTTCGGAGCTGATGAAGCACCAATCTGCTCATTTTTCTTCCGCGATAATTCCATAATTCCACGAATTCTAGTACTACTGGTGGTGATCGGACACGATGATCACAACTTCAGAACGTCGCGTCAAAACATCACGAAGCAATCGAAGCATATAGCAATAAATATGTTAATACACCCCATTAGAAGGGATTTTCATCAATTCCAGCAAACTTCGCTAAATAAATGCCTTCATTTACAATGACCAACATGTATACATAGGCAATTCCAATTAGATACACATAAACACAATATGAGTATCGAATAACATAACCCGATACAACGAGAAACGGCAGCGCTTGACACACTCAATGGCTACACAGATAGCGTGAAGTACCAGAGACGATATGTTCTCGCAGCGGTTGCCAAAGGAAATAATAGGGGCAAAAATTTACATAGAAATGAAGGCAATGTTTAACTATATGGAACAGGAATGTTTATATGTACATTAGGAAAGGTCAAGATCAACAAATTCAACAGGCACTCGCGTTTTCACGACTCTCAGAAAATAGAGTGATAAGAAAAGGGGAGAAACAGAAGCACAGCCAAACGGGAGGAAACGAAAGGACCTGTTCGAAAGGATGAGTGATAGATGATTCAGCGGATGGATAGAAACGGAATTTTCTAGCATTAGTTCTACATGGGACCGATTGATACTTTAAAAACAACTGCTGACGTCAAATCCAGCACCTGTAGAAGATGTGAATGCAGAAGAATCGACCCATCGTTTTTGATCATTCCTAATGCAGCTCAAACAACGAATGTTCCGTGCCTTTCGTTTCTAAGGAATGTGGTTCATTATTTAGTTTCATGAGCATCGCTTGAAATTAGTCTTGATGGCCAATATATTCCTTGTTCACACCCACAACCTAATGAAACAAGAAATGATCTTGCTGCAATCATCACAGATAAACAATATTGTCTCTAGCGTTCTAGCAACGTCAAAATAAAAACACGAGATATATAAAGGAGATGTCGAACGGGTTGGAAGGCAAAAATTCAACCAAACTGGAGGATCAAGGCTATCGCTCTTTCATAGAGAAATACAAGCAATTTGAAGAGGTCATCACAAACCGTACCTGCTGAAGATAAAGGCGAACACATCTTTGCGAGATAACAACCTGAGTGTTTGGTCTATCATGCGCCAGCGATCAGCTGACAGTAACAGCAAAGGCTGCTCAAGTACTACAGATGCATGATAAACCTCGCATGTTGCTTTCAATTCAGATAATGGCAAAATGAAATAATTAAGGCACGCATGCTGGTTATGATAAGCGAATTCGTTGGCTGACAACAAAACGAGAAGCAGAGTTTCCTGAGCAACCATGACTCCTCGTGAACCAATGCTACTCACTCCTCGTGCGATACCTGTCTCTCGATAAGCGCTGCCATGTCTTCAATCTCTTCATCATCCTCGTCATCATAAGGAATGTCACGGGTTTCCTCCTCATCTGCCATTACACGTTCTTCTTGCCTTGTCGAGCAGTTCGACGTCTCATCGTAGGTGCCCTCGCAAAAACTATCATCCGCATCAGCATCACCATTATCTTCACCCAACTCGTCCTCAGGCGCATCGAAGTTGCCTTCTCGTTCCCACCGAGCTCGTTTCTTTGCTAACTCCTTTTCAATCTCATCATCTTCATCTCCACTGCCGTCGCCACCGTTTAATCTCCGCTTTAGTACTTCTTCCTCTTCTTCATCCGAATCATCGCCCTCTGACAACACTTCGTCCACCTTAACATCCAAATTTAGAAGCTATATCCAAGCTTTGACAACCATGCCAGAGAACCTCATGCTCCATAGCAGCGATGGTTTCCTTCTTCATAGCATCGATACTTGTGAGTTCCGGGATGATTTTGCCGCCCAAAGGCCGGCCCTCGGGAGGCTTGGAGTCCTTGGTGAGTTCGAACTCTTTTTCATCAACCTGCAAGAGTCAAGTACATTAAATCGTGCAGAAGAGCACAAAGTATTGCAATCTTGAACAGTAGGTATGCGAAGCCTACCTTCGTCAATTTCTCTACGCAAGCGTAAAGCCAATGAGGCGTGACAATTGGAATGCCCATTTTGAACGCAGCCATAACTTTCCTGCAACAAAATCGCCTAGCATGGACGGAAGAATATCAAGATAGAATTCGAAGGCAGTTGCAAATTTCACAAGAAATAAACAATCCGTCCCACTCTTACACTAACGGACGGTACGAAATTGATTTCAAAAATTCCAGTCATAACAGGCTTGCCATTAATACCGACATATCTCTTTCATCCTAATAACCAACAACCACTGAAGAAAAACCTTACATGAGCTTGACCAAAAAAAGCAAACGAACTTGAGCAGAATTAACTTAAAAAACATACGTTGTGCCCCATCTTACGGCTATCAGATGCGTTGTTTGCTCAGTGACCTGGTCCGCTACCTGGAACCAATTCTCTTTTCAACAAACATTTAAAGGCATGTAAGAGGGTTAATTACCACTGCTCCAAACTGCACACAAAGTCGATACGCCTCCGAATGTTCGGGTTTTACGCCGAGTGGAACAACACCGGATAGTACGACGACAAGACCACGTAGTATTTGCTTCTTCAAGTAGCTTATCACCACCTAAGAAGGTGTGCCATTTTTTCACAAAAAGGTTGTTTAGGCGAGAACGTTACCCTAAGGCACGAATAAAAAATAAGTCCGCTATAGATACATGCAACCAGTGCAGCAGATATGACAAGCTTGCGGGACTTATCATCGTGAAGTGAATAAATTGTAAATTTCAAGGTAGATACCAACTCATATAGCTACATTTCCGAAAACAACATACTTTGACGTCTCTTATTTCTTGCGTCTTATCGTAGTGTTTGTAGAAATTGGAATGTATGTCGGTCAACATCCTTTCAATGTACTCCAACGTGCGATCATGCTCCGCATCATCTTCTAGAAAATGTCATATTCTAGTTGAGCAACCTGAAACAAGCAAACACCAGTGATTACACCTACCAACGTCGACAGGTGGTAGACCCTCCTTGGATCCGCCAGCTGGCGCATTGATATCTCCCACTTCTTTGAAAAATCTGTACGGCTTCACCTAAAACATGAAAAACCTATTCTCAGCAACCGTCACGAATTTAATGTGAAAACAATGAGTTGCGCAGGAAAATAAGTCTTACAATTCGTTTTTGCTGGCCACGATGCTGCACCTGTTGAAAGAGCTGTATTGGGTTGGCGCTATAGTCCACGCGGAGTACAGCAGCCTGCGTCGCCGTAGTTGACGATGGCGGCCAGCGATCGCCAGTGTTGCCGACCGTGGATCGCCAACATCGGCGACACCTCGCCCACATTCTATAGGCCCCGTTGTCGCAGTCGCCGGCGATGGCGACGTGGGGTTATACACTCCACATGGACTGTAGCGCCAGCCTTATGCATATCTTACATCGATAAGAATTAAGAAGAAGCGAACCATTACTGTGGTTATATTCCACACTGCGCCTTTCGTGGTGACATGATTTACATAACTTCTTCTAGACATCGCTTGCTTAGCAAAGGTCAGCATTGTTATACCGCACCTATCATCCACTAGCTTGGGAAATGACAAATATGACGAGAAATAACTAGAGATTAAAGAAAAAAGACACATTTGCAGATATAACAAGTTCTTTCCTTCGATCAGAAAAACTAGCGTTGCTCTCAACCCTAACCATTATTTCAAAAATCCTGGTATACAAGGGATTCGCCAGTTAAATTATGACCTAAGGTCGAATCGATATGAAGAAGTTACGAGGAAAAAGTTGATTGATTCCGAAACTACGATAACATCGGAACTATAACAATTAACATGGTAGACGGAAAATTTTTGTTGACCTGAATGAGAGCTTCGGAAAACTGCCACACGTTTGCGGACCAACCTGAATGAGAGCTTCGGAAAACTGCCACACGTCTGCGCGGTCATCAATAATTGCAATGAGCTGGTCGCCGCAAGGGAAAAGAGCTCTCAAATTCCTGGTCTTGTGTTGTGCTGAGAACAGCTCATCTCTTGACAGAATCCTCTGAGCGAATAATATCTTCTTCGGATCGAGAATCTGAAGTATGAATAAAAATGGACATTTAAAGAGACATAGACGGTGATGCACTGTTCCAACCATATCAGTGAAGCAACAAAAGTCATGGTAAGAATGTAATAGGTAAAACACCAACCTCAGCAATCTTGTGCGCATATTGTCGCTGCCCATATGTTATTATATGCATTTCAAATAAAGCACTCATATGCTCAAGGAATTCATGCGTGTACGGCCGCAACTTCGTGTGGTATTCTGTCCCGAACATTTTGTAGGTGTGAATATCATTATGCTAAAAAAGCTGTATGAAGTAGTAGTCGAAAGAAGATGCTATTCTATTAGCAATAAGTGTTGATTAAAGAATAGCAAGAATCACCATGTTCGGATCAACTTTGAATGGGCGATTGGTGGTGTGGATGATCGTTTGATCAAGATCTACTAACAGCACCAATTTACGTGATGATAGCACATTCTTCAAGTCGGCGGAACCAATCTCCTTCGCTAACTGGAACGAAATTAAAAAGATAGAACAGTGGCAAGTTCCAGTGCAGCCGAATGGATGTCACTCTCGCAGATAACCAACAACGTTGTCAGGTTCATGCAAAATTAAAACAAAAACTCTGGAATAACCGCACATCATCGGAGACAATCAGCTCTGGTACATGGTGAATCATCGACACATTCGCAGTTGAATCCTCCCGTCGTTGTCCCGCTCGACCATTCTTCCTGCAAAGCAAGCATTCTATAATATATGCAAACCTATAATATAATATATGCAAACCTATAATATAATAGCTCACACGTATGCCAAATCGAATTTTTTAACAATTGCTTTTCAGAGATATACTAAACAATTTCTGAAGGCAGGTGTACAGATGAGACAAAATCTCAAAAGATAGAACTATACGATGAGTGTGGAATGTTAAGAACCAAGTACATTTTTAATGGAGCTCAAGTACCAACATTACGGTGCGAGCATTACTCAAGGGCAAGGTGTGGTCTCCAGCAATGATTCATTATCCATTGGATAGGCTTGGGTGGGGCTTAACACATTCGCGACCTTACTCTTTTGGCATGGTGTGTCACATGTGACACGCGCATCTGAACGCGCGTGAGTCCCGTGCTCTCAACCGCTTGAGCACAAGATCCCACATGGTAGGATCTTCCCTCTGCCGCATAATACTCGGAATTTTTTCTCTCTTGTGATCGTGAAGGGTGTTTCCAAATGTTCTTTATCTATTCACTTGATATTGATTGAAGTTTCTTTTTCATATGTACACTGACGTCGATCCGCCGTGTCCTCCCGCCGCACCGCCTGCCATTATCTGCCATCGATCACCGGCAGAACGCCACGTGTGATGGCAAGCGGTGCGGCGTGAGGACTTGGCGGATCGCAGACACTGTATCGTTCTTTCTGTTACGCGTTTCAACCACGCATTAAAAAAAGTTTGAGGGAAGATCTGCTGCGCCCAGTGCATGTGTAGAACGCTTGAATACTTGTTAATACACCACTATATAAGCTACATTTATAGTATGTCGGAGTCCGATCCGGTCGGATAACAAAAGATACGTATTGATCTTCATTATCCGGCAATCGATACTTATCATTCGTCATCCGACAGGATCGGACTCCAACATACTATAAAGGTAGCTATAGAAGTTTGCCAATTATGACTGCTTCACAAAAATATAAAGTGTCTTCGATCCGCCTTGTCCTGCCGCTCCACCGCCCGCCATGACGAGTGGGATCCTGGTGAGAGCATTCCCGTAGCCAATCGGCCGAGTATCGATCGCCAGCAGGATGCCACGTGGGACAGCTGGCGGTGCGTTGGCAGAACACGCAGATCGAAGGCACTGTAGCTCTGAGAAGAGCGTGGTCACCCGGTTGAGCATGCGGTCCCACGCGTTACACCACGAGCATGAGCGAATGTGTTAATAGGCAAGGACTGTGACAAGAAATGATGCATTCAATCCAGGTAAGTCATGAGCTAACTATAAATTTGAGCAGTCAATTTGAAACCATAGAGGAAATAGTGAAGAAGGTAAAAGTATGCGCGAGAAAGCCTTGTTGCAAAAATAGTGGAGACATACAACGCGAGATTTCATCTAACCTATGTAGGGACTCACACATCACTAGTTTCCACCACCTTTACACCTAAGGATACAGCAAAAACTTTAAACCTACTCTCTAAGATCTCGTCCACATGTAGCACACATATCCTTGATGACGATGGCATGCTGGCAAGGCTCTATGCGAGCAACCAGCATGTCCTAAAATCAAGCGTGTTGGCAGATGCTAAGGTTATACACAAAATTTGTCAAAATTATACTGCGAACCTGAACCATCTCGGCGCCTTTCTTCGCAGCACGATCAAAGGTGACAACACCTTCTATCGGCGCCCTGAGCTTAACCATTTCACCAGACGGAGTTTTGTACTCGAGAACAACCTAAATGGCATGAAAGGTTGGCGAAGTCATACTGACATTCCTTTAAAAGCAACTGTCTCATGACAGAGCGCTCAGGATATCATGCGTACATGACCATGGATATAATTACATGACTGGGCGTTTAACACTGCACATATAGATCTTTCCCAGAGGTTCCTTAGGAAACGAATAGTGCTCTCACTGCATGTGAGGAGTGGGAACGATCGGAGTGGAAACGGGTTGAAAATTTGCTGAAATGCAGACTAAGTTCGAAGCCTAGCATCAACTATTGTAAGTTTCGTACAGTTGCATTTCGAGGGAATTGTTGCCAACTGTAGCACTTATTTTGCACTATGACGACGATAAAGAGACTTCATCTGAAAGAGATTTCATCTACAAAAAGTGTGGTTTGTATCGAAACAGCAGAATTCATTGCCTCATGGCTGCTAGAAAAGAAACCGAAAGGATTCCCTTCACACACGACCCAACATTCTCCTCTGACTGTAGTCCCTGCTGAACCAGATACAAGTTATGGTATCCAAGCTGACTCAGAGGCGTGCGACGTATTGCACTCATTGCGGTGCGGCAAGATCTGTACGTGTCCACTTTAACGGTGGTCGTCTGGCGCTGCACAACTGTCCCATGTCCGTTATTTTTGTATTTCAATGCTGTTTCACGGTCATTTTCAGCAGCATGATGCGATTTCATTATAATTGCATCAGGGTTCTCGCTTGGAAAACGATCGCTAAACAAATACGGGTAAATTTTCCCTTAAACTGTTCCTAAAATGCATGGAAGTTCGAACAATTAAAAGAGGGGATAAATGTTCACATGGTGTGTTCGTCGCCCCTCCGAACACTTCCGTCGCCAATAATAGCGTACCAAGGCAGTAGGACCAAGAGTAGCAATGGAATGGTGGCACAAGCAGCAACAGTGTCCAACCAGTTGCCTTGAGTAATACAGGTATGTACCTGCCTAGGTGTACATATAATACAACAGGTTTGGTGATTTTGAATCAGAATCGTCAAGCCAGCTCTTTTTTGCCGACTACACAACGGAACACAACGGAATGCAAGCGCATAAGTTACTTAGGAATAAATCTGTACTTACCGCATCCTTCAGCACGTAACTCCCATCTGTTGTCTTTCTCTGGCCCAAAGTGCTGCCTGCCTCGGCATTTTTGATCCGAACCTCCATGTGAGGTCACTTCCGAACAGTAACTTCAGTTACAGAACTCAAAGCTATCTGTTTGTAGAACAGTGATTCAGGGCAGGTCCTCCAACCCAAATCATACGATGAGTCCCACCTTTACAGCCGTCAAACAATAAATGATAAATTCTGGCTAAACCCCAGAACACAAGGAACTTCAGCTTTACAGAGTTTATTAAATTAACAAATTCAACAGAACAATACAAATCTGAGAACAAGACCATACCGACGCTCATGCATAAAACCTATTCACGGAGCCGCACAGGACGCACAGGACGCAACCACATAGTTTGTGAATTATAATCTACAATCTATTGTGAAACCAATAAGGTTTAGAAAATGCACAATGAAAAATCTCTTTTCCGTATAATACAAGCGAAATGGTGAACATAGTATGAAATAAAGAAGCCTAACATTTCGATTAACCCGATACTTGATAAGGCGACAAACTTCACCGAGCTAAAGATTCAGGGTAATCTTTTTGCGCTGTAGTTTCGGAGGTGAAAATGCTTCTCGCATCCGTCGATCGACACTGGTATCATCTTCGGCAACAACCTTTAAAGAAACAGCAGTGAATGTCAATCAAACAATCTCAAAGATTTAAGAACACTCCTTGGGTGTTGCAAACGATCACAGATAAGCGAGAAACTGCTCACTTTGCTCTTTTCCTCTTCTAGATCAGTGGACTCCTTATCTCCGAGACCAGCTTGTTTCAGAAGTATTGCTGATTTCTTCATACCAGGCGGAGCTACTTTGAATTTGACAAGAGATGCGAGAGCTGGATTGACCTTGCCGGTAGACTGTGCAGGCGTCTCCTTGAAATGGAGTATTCGTTCGTGTTCTCAGTGAAAGAATCGATACACTTTTCGTTATGATGATTGAGAATTCTCAAAAATTGGGACAAATGGATCAGATCAAGGTAGCCTTCGACGAATTTACTATGAAACCCAAAAATGTCCCAACGCCAGCTTATGTGAGGTATATATGTCTAGAGCGGGAAACGGTCAATAGAACTACTGGTATCGCTTCGAATTTTTGTGAAGAAGATCTAAGAACAAATGATCTGAGGATGTTTTCAAGGAATTCTACTGATTTCTTGTCTTCAAAATCGAATTGGTACGATAAGCTGGTTAAGTAAAGCTGGATCAAGCAGGATGCCCGTGATCTTGTAAAGTGGAATGAGTTTACATCGCTGGAAAAAGCCTCTTTCAGCACTGCAAATTGATTGCACTAGTTTATGGAGGCCATTTTTAACTTAGAACTACCACTACGAGAAAAATCTCTACCTGTTTCTGCTTCTTTAGTGACGGTTCCTCACTGTCTTGCACACTTGAGACACCTTTGTGCTTCCGGACTGAGGGAGAGGAATCACGGTCATCCTTAGACTGAGAACTACTGTCGCGCACTGCGTCACGTGAAGTCGCAGGGCTCGTTTGGGGAACTGATGACGGCTCTTTCACATTCTTAATGCTCACATTTTCTTGCATTCTATCACTGCTTCTATGAGACTGGGAAGTCTTGTAGTTCTTATCGGGTTTTTCCTTCTGCCGGCCATCTTCCTTTCGATCGGCATCTTTATGCTTTTCGTCCGTCTCCCTGTCGCGACCCGAATCCCTTTCCTTTTTTCTACTCGAGTGCTCCTTGCTCTTCCTCTCAGATCTCTCGTGGCTTCTATTCCTGCTTTTTTCAGCTCGTTCGCGGCTTTTTTCCCTTCGTCTGCCCTCCCGGCTATCTCGCTCCTTTCCACTTCTTTCGTGTCGTTTATCGTCGGCCCTCCTATCCTCACGTTTGCTCTCACTTTCACGTCGTTCAGGTTCGTTATAAATGCGTTGCTCTTTCTTCTTCTGGCTACTGCTCTCCGATCCTCGACGCTCTTCTTTATACTCGGCATGTTTCTCGAGTTTGCTATCTCCATCTGAGACTGCGGCCCGTGTACTGTGAACTTCTTCATGCTCCTCCTAAATATAGAAGACTAAGGGAAGGAAATTTTTGATTATTACAAATAATTCAGCGTTTTTTTTTAAACAAAAACGAAACTTTATGTAGGTCTCAACAAGCCTTAGACGTGCTGTAATTCTAATACTATTGTAAATATCACGAACACAACTTGCCTCCTTATTCGAGTCCCCTTGATCGCTTTGATCTGCGTCTTTATCCCGCCGATGCTTTTTCTCCTTCTTTCGTTTCTCCTTCTTTTCTTTCTTCTCCTTCTTCCTTTTGTGGCGATGTTTCGACTCAGTTCCGTCATCGTCACCTTCTCTGCAATGTAAAAACCTCTTCAAAGTGCCAGAATTGCCGGAAGAGTAGACATGCCTTACCTGCTCCTCTTATGCTTTTTGTGTTTCTTGTGCTTTTTGTCTTTCTTCCTTGAACTTCTTTCGTCGTTCTCGTCGACAGGCTCTTCAACAGTTTCTTTGTCCTTGTCAGTAGTGTCTTCCTTCGTCAACAATGTAGCATCCGATTCCGATTTTCGATCGACAGCATCGGACTCCGACCTGTGCTCCACAGGTTCTTCATTATCTGCCTCGCTCAACGGCTCAGCAGCAGCAGTCTAAAATATTTAGTTACCACACTTTGTACATGAAAAAGGACAAGAGGGTAAACGGTAACGGATAGATGAGAGAAATTACAGACCTCGGCAGGCTCCTCGGCTACCGGTTCAGTGTCGGTCACACTCTTTTCATCTTCCGCCTCTGTTGCTGTCTCTTTAACTGGATCCATCTCTTCTATTTCAAATTCTATGCCGTCATCGTCACAGTTTGCTTCCACTCGAACAAACTGAAAGTTATAAACGATATAAGGCTAGGTAATTTGCCTGATTTAAACGCAAAAAACCACCTCAGCAACCTCTCTGAGCGTGCCATCAATGGCCTCTTCATCTGCGATCTCCCTTGCCGCTTCTTCGCTCTCGTTCTCCTTTCTGCGCTCCTTCTCAGGTTTACGAGGCCGCCAATTTGTCTCCGATTTCCAGCGGGAATCCTTCTTCTTACGTTTTTTACGTTCATTTGATAATGCTGCTTGGTGATTTTGAGGAGAGTTCGAACGACTTCTTGACCTGTCACGCCTGGTAGAAAGAAGTGGAGGTGTCGCTACCTCCAAACCCATCAGTGACGGCAGCGCAGACTCCTAGAATGAAAAACAACATTCTCGCTTAACCTAATTATAGAGAACGTGAAAACAGCTTACTTCTTTCCCTTCCCTTCGGGTTATGTTGGTTACGGTTCGTGAAGGACTAAAAAAACAATACATCAAACATACAAGCTAAGTATCAGTCACAAATTTTTTCCTGGATTAAAACAGCACCGGCTTTCTCGATGTCTGTCGCTCCAATCTCTTTCTCTATTTCGCTCTCTATCGCGATCTCTTCGCTCATCGCCATGGCGGTATCTGTTTTCCCGGCCACGATCCCTCTCCTTCTCTTTGTCGCTTCGATGAACGCGGCGCTTATCTCTTTCATGACGATTGCGCCTCTTACGTCGATCATCCGTTGATGACGACGATGGTGTTGAACTCGACGAGCGATTTCTACTCCTGAAAAATGACCCTTCCATCGCTGTTCATGACAATGCATATCAAAAGAGCACTAACAAGTAATATTATCTCAACACTTCAACAATTTCCGATGGAGTGATTTCGCAAAAAAAAATCTAAATGAACTTGAGAAGCAGTTTACGTACCTGGCCCTCTTCCGCGGTCTTTCACGTTCCCGATCTTTTCTGTGTAGAAATGCATCCCATGCATCCATGATTTGAGGTTGTGGCGCGCCAAGGTTCATAGTCGGTGGTGGTTGATTGTAACTAGAAGCAAAGAATGAGACAAAAATCTGCATGAAGGGTCGAAGAATGTGAGGCTCACATGTAAGAGGGATTAGCGGGCACTAGCAGCTGATGCTGAATAGGTAATCCCACACCAGGAATGGGAGGTAGACTACTTGCGCTGTGCATAGCTGAAAAAAAATAGCTCCAAGTCCCTAATCAGAAATCGTTCACAACTTTCGTACATGTCATTGGCATCCCGATCGTAGGCGGAGGAACTGAGGACGTTCCTGGAGGGAGGAGAGAATCGCCCGATGAGGAGGAGCTAGCCACAGGTCCCTGCACCATAATTGGAGGTGGTTGTGAAAACGAAGACGGGACCTAAATTTTCGAGCAAAAATCATTACATTTACAGCCTACTAACGTTTGGTTGGCGCATGTCCGCAACCTTTACTCTCCTTCAATATCGGTATCGCTAGCAAGCCTGCCGCAGATACAAATGTTATTGCTAGCTAAAGATGATGACCAGTTATGACATGCAGGCATGGTATGGTATGGAACGAAGGGTGAGCGTTGCGGAAGGGCGCAACCCCAAAACCAGTGCACTGTAAGCGTTTCGTTTTTAGCAAATTTCTAAACACATACCGCAACGGAAACAGGTGGTGGAGCAGCAAATGGTGTAGGAGAATTCTGGGCTTGGACGGAGTCCTGCGGAGGAGCAGGAACGGGTGCGAGTGGGAGCGGGGCTTGAGACACCTGGGCAGGTAATGTTTGTGGAGGCGTAGATGCTGCCGATACCGTCACAGATGGCTGCAAGCCTATTCTGAAAATCTAGACATTAGTGTGCGAACCACTTCATTTCGCAAGTCTTCAGTGATGAGGGAACGTCAACCAACCTAAACCTCATGTGCTCTTGATCCTGATTCCCTAGACCTGATCCACCCATTGACCACGCCGCCGCAGCTTGTCGCACTGTTTTGTTGGGAACCAATGCATCCACAGACACCTGACAAGAAACACATAGAAGCTATATCAAAATAATCATGAACGCATGCTCCGCCGTCGACTACAATTAGATCGCAGGATTTGCGCTAGTAAAAAAATGTTTTGTATGGTCCATCAACGCTGTGAGGAATCTCCGTTTGAAAAATCTGTCTAATGTGAGCATCGATGGAGTAGACGAGGTTCCGGACTTGGGCGCGCATATCACCGCTCCGCGCACTGGAAGCGTTACCTGTGCTGCCGTAATAGCCATTCGAAGCGATATTTTGTTTTTTTTTCTCATACAATATGATGAAAAACCCTACACATAACTAATTCCTAGGCGCGGCGTGGTCGCGATGCTGCGCACGCTTAATTCCGCAAACTCGTCAGCCCAATCGGCACTCACTATGATTCATCGCGAATTTTCCAGGAACGAACAACGTTTTGCAATAACTGACCATCTCGATAAGGCTAAAGGAAAAACCAATACTAGCTGCCCCTTTACATATCCTACTAAAATAAGATCAGCACCGATTTCAAAAAGAGATGAAAGCATGCCTATCAAACTGAGCGGATCATTGCCGTAGTTCGGCAGGTGTAAATCTACAATGAAGAAGGCTGCAATCGCAACAGAAAACCATGCGATCTATGTGAGAAGCATTCGAAAAGTTATAGCGATCTCATGTACTTCAACATGATTTTCCATCTTCAAAAAGGTACTTATCTGGACTCTGTTTCCTAAGCCATGTCGTGCAAAACAAAGGCAGGTATGGATGAAAAAATGTCAGCACAGCTCATGGCTAAGCAACAAGCAAGCATAGCTTTCGTGAGAACAGTAAAAACTCCGTACCTGCTTATGATCGCAATTCTTTCCAGGACATTGACGATCTGGTGACTCCATAAGCTTGTTAGATATGCAATCTGCACAAAAGGAATTTCCACAACAAGTCGTGAGAACGGCATCCTGAAATGCGAAAAATGCTATAAATGAAGATCCCGAAGACAGAAATTGATGGAATAACCAAAATATAGAGCTTCAGGTCTTTGCTCCTTAATAAAGCCACAAGAGGAGACGAAAATCCAGTCAGCCTCTCCACTTGTTTTAGTTCACAAGCATGGTTTTTTGTTGGTAGAGATATAGGAGACTTTAGTGGTCCACACACGCTTGCACTAGTCACACCAAAGGATCGACCGAGGA
The DNA here is from genome assembly GCA_000816745.1 of Ancylostoma duodenale. Lineage (NCBI taxonomy): Eukaryota > Metazoa > Nematoda > Chromadorea > Rhabditida > Ancylostomatidae > Ancylostoma > Ancylostoma duodenale. The sequence continues at coordinate 14,098 of KN729391.1, forward strand.
TGAAAACGGTGATATCGATGGGGTTTGTGGAGGTGTAGACAGTCAGATTGCCAAAACACAGGCAGTGCGTTGTGTGCAAGCGGGCTCGGAACAATCGAGTCTCCCAAACAAAGACCCAGATGGAACCACTAATCTAGAACAAGCAAACCTTCAAAAGATGAGAACAAATCGGACACGTCAACTCCGGAGGTGGTACACGTTCTACTGCTGGTCCTTCCTCCGCAATCTAAAGAATGTATGGTACGCAACAACAGAGCTATTACCCAAAGCACAAACGAGCCTTCTTAGTATGCTGTCTGGCTTTCCAGTGCATTATAGGCACGACCAATTTCCCTGAAGGGTGCAACATCGCAAGAGGATCCTCAGCGGTTGTCTCCATCAATTCTTGTGACGGAATCCCAGTTGTCCGTTTCGTCGCCAACTGAAAACACAGTAATCGAAGCCGGAACCCCCCAAATTTCACTGGCGGAGCTCCTTCTTGGAACACTTCTCTTACAAAATTCAATGCGCGTAATCAAAAAATGTCACTGTCGACTACTCCACTCCGTGAGTGAAGTCGCGCTGTATAGAGGCACTCTCAAGCAACTGTAATTTTGCGATTTCTATGGTACTCTTCAGCAGGTGTCCGGTGATCTAACACATGGGATTTAGCTCTGAATTTATCTCAAAGACCCAACAAATAAAACAACGCTGTCGAGGGTGAGATCAATAGGGCTCGGTCAGCCTAACGGCCACCTGTGAACAATATCCGTAAACCTAGACATTTTACAACAATGAATAAACATTACAATCAAATGAACAGAAAGAAAGAAAAGTGTAAAATTAAAATTTACACAACCGGACGCGTTCAATGAAGATTGAACATACCCGACGACTGTAACTGTAATTACTTATAAACCTCATAACTAGTAGTTTATAACTGATGCTCCTAAGTAGGAGCGAATAGCAAACCCAGGCTGCTACCGAATAACCGAGAAGCGCTTCCGCGCATCGTGCTTGATTACCATTGGACAATTTTTGCACCAGTGCCCAGGTTGATAACAACGGTTGCAGGTGTACGTTGGCGGTGGCGGTCCGGACATAATGTTTGTAGTCTTCTTTTGAAAGCTGAAATCAGATGTTCATTACATTAGATGGCAGAGACGAAGACCTTTGCAATAGCAAGCTTCTGCAAGGACATGTTAAGTATGAGAACTAAAACAGGTACTGAAACGATTAAGAGAAAATCGCCTCGAATTCCAGCCCCTCCTCCCGAGAATGGGTCGCCAAATTTTTCAAATTACTTTACAACACAAATAAAAATCTTGTATTAGCTTATTTTTAATTGTTTATTTTTATTATTAGTTTTAACACAATTTTTATTTATTATTTACTATTATAATTAATATTTTTGTTAACTTTAATTTCCGTCTGGGACCCCAAAACGGCGAAGACCCCACTTTTTTTCCCACGCCCCTCCCGCTCACTTTCTGCGTCCCCCACAGCTCGCCTAACATAAGTCCCCTCATTCCTACACATTACTTATCACCAGTTTACTAAAATCGAGAAAAAGGCAGATCGCGCTTTTCAAGATAAGATACGAGACTGCTCATTTGAAAGAGAATCTAATCAAGAACATATAGGGTGTCGGTTAAGTACAAATCGCTTATTTCGCACATTGTCAGCTACCATTTGTTACAATACGACAGGTACAGCGGTAAAGCAGGTGACTTCGAGCACCCCCCGAGTGAAATGGTTGATGCCCGTATATAAAAGCTAGTAAAAAACGATGTTGAAATCATCTCATGCCTTCAGAGTAGAAGCTGAGAAAAGTGATCCATACTTAACAGCCATCCTATAGAACAGAAAAAAATAAAAGGAAGATCGAAGAACTTTCAAACTGAGTAGATTGATTGGCATGTATATATTGGGTTGGGCAATAAGTTCGTGCGGTTTTTTTCAACTCAGCTTTTCACGAGGATTTGAACTAATTCCGAAAGCCCTTCATAAATCATCTTGTAGCTCTTGTTTTGCTTTTTACGAATATTATAACCAATTTCCCCTATTCCCGCCACTTCTCATTTTCTGTCGCATGAAATGTGACCCTCCAATTCGACAAGAGCTCACATCTCCGACACCTCCAACTGTTCCACTACAATAGTGGAACATTTGCAGCTCAAGCTGCTGGGGATGTTGACAGCGTCTAAGTGGAAGCCATTGCTGTTGAAGGGACAGCGCAGAAGTGAAGGTCTGCTCCAGAGAGCTCGACTTTTGTCTGGAAGATGCACTTTTTTCCGTACGCACAGTTCGTAGAGTTATGAGACGATTTTTTTTGCAAGGGCTTGCTCTAGATGTGAAGAAGAAGTACTGCGGATAGTAACTTCTGAAAAAACCTAAGTTCAACTGGTCAACTTCGTGAAAATATACTGAATGCTCAGAAAAACCGCACGAACTTATTGCTCAACCTGATAAATTAGCGGCCCCAAATTCAATGAAATGAACTCCTCTGAGGACTTGCATATGGAGAATAACGAAGGATTTGCTCACGAACACAAACAACATTTTACACGCTACTTCAGACTCTACCATTTTCATCTTTTTCTTTTCAGCGCAAATTCTGGTATTTCTCAGTCTGGAAAATTGCGTTGACAGGTTCTTCGAGATGCTGGTTACAAGTACGGCGAACATTCTGCAAGAAACTGCGACTCTACTACAAAAACT
>KN729395.1:0-16791 GCA_000816745.1 Ancylostoma duodenale
CGTTGAGATAGGTCATGGCTTCAAAGTAGTCTACAACGGCAATCCGAAGACCAGGAAAGGCGTGGGCATAGTCGTCTCTCAACGTTTCCGTGACTCGACAGCCGAGGTGCAGCGTTTCGATGACCGCTTCATGAAGGTCGTGATTCCTGCCTTCACTTCTACTCCGAAAGCGTCCTTCTCACCTCGTCTCCTTCTACAGTGGCAACGTGAAAATCCAGATCGACTTAGTTCTCGTACGACATCGCGATCAAAAGCTAGTTACCGATGCAAAGGTTGTACCCTAAGAGACCGTGGCCACGCAACTTCGTCCACTTATCTGCACCATGAAAATCATACCGCCAAGAAGGATGCGTGACGAACGGTGCAGACCGGCACGAATCAAGTGGTGGCGGCTGAAGGAGAAAGAAGCCCCAGTAACTTCCGCCATCAAGTTGATAATAAGTATAATTAATTAATTAATATATAATTATTAATTAATTATTTATTATACCATAATTAATTAATTATAGTATAATCATAATCACACATACTTTAATTTTATTCGAAACAATTTCATCATTTCTCCTTTGGATGAAGCAAGCAATAATTACGGCTTCGTTTGTCAAAAGTATTATCTTCTCACTATTCTGAAAGAAATGGGTTTGGAGATAAATCTGAAAGAACATATCATTCAGCTCACACAAGTCAACAAAACATATGTCATACATAATAGAGAATCCAAACAAGAGATCATACAGAGACAAAGGTTTTGCGTACAAAACAACTTGGAAGTCCAGGATAAACTCACAATACCAGTCATATATTGTTTACCTAAATTTCACCCGTTAAATTCAGATTCATTACTGGAGCTTCATCAAGCTCCATTAAGCCTTTAGCTATTGAAATGAAACATATTTTCACTTTCATCAAAAATCATTTCAAAAATTACGTTAATTCAATAAAGACTAGAAACAAAGGATTTATTGGATACTGGTCCATAGACGATATTAACATTAGCAATAAATTATCTGCTATTAACATAAACAACAAAAAATTGTACTCTGCGGATTTCAACGACATGTTCACTAACCTTCCACATAACACTATTATAGAAAATATCCACCATGTACTTAATATATGTTTCAATAATTCTGACAGGAAATTTATAGCATTTAATGGATATAATAGAATATTTTACTCTGACAACAATAGTTCTTCTAAATACAGGTATTACACCAAGACGGATCTCCTTTACTAGGTAGATTATCTTCTCAGCAATAGCTTCAGCCAATTTAGCCAATTCATCTTTAAACAGATCACAGGTGTACCACAAGGCGGAAATCTCAGTCCACTACTCGCAGACCTTACTCTTACTTTTTTCGAATATGAGTACTCAATTAACGTTAAAACAATACCCGCCCCTTTCTACCCATTCAGGTACATGGACGATGTTTTAATTATACACAATTCAGAAAACGATACAATTCATTCTAAACTCACCCAAATATACAACAATGTTCTCAAACCAGAAATCACCAATGTTTCGGAATACCAATGCAATTACTTGGACCTGGATATTGAAATTAAAAATAATTGTATTTCTACTAACATATTCAATAAAACAGAACACTTTAATTTTGAAGTCAAAAGATTACCTCACTTTCTATCTAGTATTTCGCTCAGTACTAAAAAAGCTACTATATACACTGAAACTTTACGTATAGCCCGCACATGCAACAAAATAGAACACTTTATCTCGCAAGCTTGTGTTCATTTTGTAGAACTCTATGTCGTTGTAGCAATCTAGGTAAACTGAAAGGAGCTCCGCTTCAGCTCACATCGATAGTTCTGTAGAACTGAGGAGTTGAAAATAAGTTTTAAAAACTTTAAAAAGCAAACCGGTGGATAATCCTGTTGTTCCAGCATTCCCATTATCAATTAGTAAATGTATCCGGCTCGGATGGATTCTCCATCACAGCACCAGCAGGATATTGAGGGCAATTAGTCAGAACTTCACCGAAATCAAGCTTACTTGGTTCCTTCTTTCTTATGAAAGTCGCCTCAGGAGGGAGACAGACGACCTGCATGGAATAGCTTTGATCAGGAATAACCTTATGCTCAAGAAGTTTAGTACAACTCAGTTAAAGGGTACTTACCCCTAGAATCACATAGAGAAGAAGAAACATTGTAATGTTGATGTTGGTTTTTCCTTTCCTTTTGTACAGGGGTGGATATCGAGCATTGCCAATTAAGCTAGTAAAAGACGATCAAATGGCTCATGCAGACCATCCTAATTGAAAGTTTTTCTCCCATTTCTGGTAATTCCATGGCCCACATTAGATGTTTCGTGTTCTAGGACTTTTTGATGTCGTAGTTTTGATTTAAGAGCTAAGAGCTCGAAGAGCGCTTCCCAACACATGCTATGGCTCACACTATTCTGAAGGTGAAGTACACATTTTTCCAGTAGTGTGCTGTCTCATTAGGCAAGATTGTTATCTACTGGAATCTCTCCTGTAATTGACTATAATCTTCTCAGTTCATGTGAGTCGATATAATCTTAATTTCTGTGCATGCAAGCTTACCTATCAGATGAATGCATCGTGTTAATTGGAGCTTTACGACAAATTTCACATAGTTCCTCCCCAGAAGCCAGTCTTGCCTTACATAAAAAAAACGAACACTTCAAGTTTTTTTCCCACGACATTCCATTCCATTTGCGACTTTGCGTGCAATCAATCTTGTTCTATCACAGTCGTCACGTCGTCGTATCAAAATCTTAGGTTGGGGAGTTATAAATGTCCGTTTGACCTTCAAACAAAAAAACCTAGAAACACTATCGCGACAATACTACAACAGCTCCATCTAAGAGGTACCTCCAAATTAAAAACACTACCACGACAATACTACAATAGCTCCATCCAGGAGGTATTTCCCATTTTGTAGGATGACTCTTCTATAAAATGAACGAGTTTTCTCCGCGATAAAATCGCAGCGATTGGAGACCCCGTATCGACTCACCCAAATTTTAGCTCCATCGCAGTTTTTAAAGTTCTTCTCTTTCAATGAACGCTGCATCGGTAGGCAAGGGTGTTAATCTGAAACTAGGAGGCGAGTGAGGGAGTGCTTCCCATCCTTATTTTTTGGTCCCCTTCTAGGTCATTTTTGCGATATGGCGTTTTGACCATGTCGTGGATAAGTTTTGTAGCCACCGTTTTGATATCATGAAGATAGGCGTCTTGGTTCCAGCGGTCTCGCAGCGGGATCAGCAGTGAACTGCTAACTACTACTCATCATTATTGAATGAGGCATTCCTTTGATATTTTACCGCAAAAGCAATGTCACCTTCCATTAGACTATCGGGTTTACGTGTCAGAATAGGCTTCTGTCCGCCGCTGAGCAGGTGTGGTTTTTTGTCTGCATGTTCAAGACACTTTCTTCTGTTATTTGACACTACAACGATTTCGAAACAGCGGCGACTCTGTGCAAGTCAGGGCAGGATTTGGCCGATGACGACTTGTGCATCTAGAAAGTCCGCCTTTAGTAGGTGCTCCACAAATTAAAAACAATTTTTTCAAAAACGAAAAATCATAGGATACCGAACAAGTCTCATATCTTCTGGAGCGCCATGAAGTGCTCTTTCAAGTAAATACACTTGGCCCGCCGCAAAGAGTGACACTGGCGAAAATGGAAGAAGAAAGGAAAACGAATGCAGCAGGCATTTACAGGGTGCGGATTAAATACTGTGTCAAACTTTGTCGCAAAGTCCATCCCCATTGCGAAAAAGATCTTTACCCTAAATTTCATTTGAAATTGTTATCCTCTCCTCTGCCTTACCTCCACGATTCATAACCTCACATCGACGTTCCATGTTATAACACGTACGAATTTGAAAGAAACAAGATCGTGCTGTGAAGCATCACCGTACAATCTTGTTTCTTGATCGCCTATTTTTTTTGCAGCAATATAACTGCGCCACCCAATTCGCAGCACGATGCTCTGCTGTTGAAGCTCTGTTCCCATATACTGGCACACAGATGTCGCAGTTCTAGATTTCGAGAAAATCCACGAGAAACGAACCCACTGCGAAACTGCGAAATGGAAGAGTTAGGTTCACACAGAGCCGTGGTCTTTCAAGAGGGCGATGAATTCACCTGCTGTTGAGGAAGTGGAGACAGGACACTACAAGAGCTAGGAGTAGCATGTTCACGACGAAGCACATCAGCACGAGACAAGGCAGAGTTTAGTTATGTTACCTTGGAGGGCCGCAAACGTTAGGCACCTTATGACGATGATAATTTTTTCAACGTGGAACAGACCTTTGTCAGCGAAAGTGGCGTAATGTAAGGGCAGTTCTCTGTGACATTAAATGGAATAAGAAAAAAACCTTTCTTGCAGAACACATCTGACTTTTATCATCATTGAAGCTGATGTTTCTGAAAGTGAGCACATTCCTCAGGTCGACCTTGAATTAAAGTTGGGGAAACAGCTCTTTGCTGGGAGAAAGGGTAGTTTTGTAAAGGAGGTATAGCTGCTAGTTCACCTATAAAATAGGTCGGCTAGAACAGCAGTGATTCAAGAAACAAAGAAAAGAAGACAAAGTGACCGTTGGTGCTTCAACTCTTCGAACTCATCCCGGCAGTGGAATCATGTGTAAACTTCCTTGACATCGATCATGTGAACGTGTTAACTAGTGATCGTAGAGGTGTGGACATGCGCTCACTAACCCACTGCTGCCACGAATCTGGGACCGCTCATAGGAAAGAAGGAGGAAGAAAATCTCCGGAATTTTCTTCGGGCCACAATGGTCGTGCATGCCCTAAGTCTAACCTCCGTCGCGAAGGCAGAAGGAGACCACGTTAGACGTTTCACAATGTGTTGATTTGTAAGAATTTAGGTAAATAATAGTGAAGAGCAATTAGAGTTTTACCCTCTGTGACAAAAGTTATTAACAAATACTTTTGACACAGTATTTATGCCGCACCCTGTATAATTCCTCAACCTAATACTATATTACTAATACTATTAGGTTGGTGCGAAATTAATTGCCGTTTTGGGGCATGCACAAATAAATTCTTCTTTTTTGTGGAAATCGAACAAATTCAAGCAAACTTGTATGACCCTCTGAGAGGGTTTTTCCTCCTCTTTCAGATGCCCCTTAAATATTCTGGCTAGCTCTTTTTAGTAGCTTTTTGTAGGATCGCGAACAAATGATGAGCCGACGCAATTTTTGGGTGATCATGGTTGAAGGCTACAAACTCGATCACTTTAAATCGGAGGTGTCCGGTAATTTTGCATATGTTTTATCTTGGAATCGACTCCAAACGGACACTGAGCCAGGGGATCGCGAAGTATTCTTTCTACGATTTCAAACTCAAATGCAACTATGGTCGTGGTCGCGGGATGTCGCTAGACGATCAGGCGCTCAGGACAGCCGCGGAAGCTAAACCGGATCTTAGTATTCGGATGATGAAAGCAGGGATGGACGCTGACTATACCATAGTTTCAAAACATCTGACTTCAGTCAACAAGGTAAGAAAGGTGCGGACGTCAACACCCCACAATCTGACTGACGACCAGCGTCTTACCTGGTTTGACATCTTCTCTAACTTAATTTTTCGTCCTAACACGACCAATTGCTAGACCATGTAAGTACTGTGGATAAAGAACGGCTTGTGTACAATAACCAGAAATAGGAACGTTTTTGGGTAGAGACGATTTCTCACTTCTAACTTTACCTAAACCAGATCTTCTCTTTAGGGAGGTTGTGTCAGGGGTTTGGTGATGCTGTAACGGTGTGGTCCACTACACCCTTCTCCAACCTAGTCAGGCGTTGACAGCAGAGTCTTACTATTGTGATTTCATGTTAATGCTGGAAAATTTTGTGTAGATTTGGTTGGCAGTGGTGAACAGAATCAAGTTTTACTTTGCTCCAGGGTACCGCTAAGATCCTCACTTAAAAACTCACACGGCAAAAACTGGCGCAGTAAGGCATTGAGGTTCTCATTGATTCTTATCATTCCACAAACCTTACCCTTTCTGAAAATCACTTTTTCCGAATACCAGATGTAAACCTGCAACAGCAGCAGACTGCTGATCTATAGCATGCCTTCCAGAAGTTTTTAGATTTTTGCGATCCCAGTTTTCATCATGAAGGCACAACGTTTTCACTATGTTGTTAAAGAAGATTTAGCGAATCAAATGGGCATTAAATTGTTGAAGAACATTGTGTTTAAGCCAAGTAACAGCACTTTGAACCGGAGAGTTCGTTTCGGCAATTAATTTCGCACCAACCTAATATATTATGTTTGCTAGCGCCCCTACAAGTCGCTAGAAAGTGGGGTGAGGCAGCCACTTGAGGTATGTGAAAATACTTTGCTCCCACAAAATCCTCACGAAATTAAAACAGAAACGAACATAGTAATTAATTGAGCATGAAAACGAAATCCTCCTTATGGTTGCGTGTGTTCTACCAGTTTGGCCCTGTAGCCAACTCCGGACTTCTTGTTCTCGCGATGCTAGCTTTTCTTGAGGATTCTTCCTTCCACATCAACATGTAAAGCTACTTTCCAATGCAATGATACATCCTCCGTTTTTTGTCACCACCTTCTTAAATGCCATGGACCTGTCATGACCAGTCACTCTCAACTCTGCGCGAGAACATCTTTCAGATGAATCTAGTGTGAACTATTTGCTGTAAACGACACACTGTGAATAAGAACTCCAAATACTCCAACAGACAAAGGTCTGCTTGAATATCTAAAAGGAATTAGAGGAGGCCGTTAAAAAATTCGATTGTGCATACCTAACATGCTCATCCCCAATCGGTGGACCCGAATGCTGGCGTTCCTAACACCTAGGCCACAGCGGACCCGTTCTTCTTTATTGGACCCGTAGCCTCTCTTCCCCGCCACTTTCAAGCCACAGCACGCCCATTTGCCATATGCAGACCCGTATCCTGGCGTTCACAGCAATAAAGCCACAGCGGACCTCTACTGTGCCGGCACAAGCGTATCCTGGCATTCCCACTCCTTCAGGGAACAACAGAACCATAGTGCAACCGCGAACCCGTATCCTGGAGTACCCTTATTTGTAGGCTACAGAAGACCCATATGCCATCGGGAGCCCGTATCCCGCATGAGGAGCTCCGGGATACGGGCTTCCGATGGTACATGGGTCTTCTGTAGCCTTCTCACGCCTCGGCCACAGCCGACCCATCCTCCATCCGCCAAATCCTATCCTGGAGTTCCCTTAACTATTGGGCCACGGCAGACCCATCCCCATTCGGCGGACCCGAGTGCTTTCGTTCCTTACACCTGAGCCATATTGGACCCAGCGAACCCGTATCTTGACATTTTCCACCACTTCTAATCCACAGCGGTCCTATCCTCCATCGGCGTAACGGTATCCTAGCATTCTCACACTTTTAGACTACGGCAGACCCATCGTCCGTTGGTGAACCCATATTTTGAGGTTCGTTATACCTGAGGCACATCGGACCTATCCTATTTCCCATAACCGTTTCCCTCATTTTTAGGCTACAGAAGACCCATGTGCTGGCGGGGGCCCGATCCTGGCATCCCACACGCTTGGGCCACAGCGGACCAACCCTCCATCCGCGAACTCGCATCCTGGCGCTCCTGATAAGTGGACCACATCGTGTCCCTACACCATCGGCATAACAGTATCCTGGCATTCCAACCGAAGCAGACATATCTTCCATCGGCGAACCCGTATTCTGGCGTTCCTCACACTTGGGCCACATCGGACTTCTCCTTTTCCCGCGAATCAGTATTTAAGAGTTCCCTTCACTTTTAAGCAGACCCATGTGCCATAGGGGGCTCCTATCCTCACGCCTCGGCCACACGCGACCCGTCCTCTCTCCGGGAAACCATTTCTAGGAGTTAACTTATCTTTCAGGCCACAGAAGACCCATGTGGTATTGAGGACCCGTGTCCTGGCATTCCCACACTTTTAGACCGAAGCAGAGCCATCGTCCGTTGGTGAACCCGTATTTTGGGGTTCCTTATACCTGAGCTACATCGAACCTCTCGTATGCCCCGAAACCGTTTCTAGGGGTTCCCTTATTTTTATGCTACAGAAGACCCATGTGCTGTCGGGGGCCCGATCCTGGCGTCCCACACACCTGGGTCACAGCGGACCCATCCTTCGCTCGGGAGCCCGTACGCATCCTGGCGTTCCTAATAAATGGGCTACATCGGGTCCCTACTCCATCGGCATAACCTTATTCTGGCATTCACACACTTTTAGGCTGAAGCAGACCCATCGTCCACTGGTGGACCCATAGTCTGGGGTTCCTTACACCTGGGTCCCATTGGACCTCTCCTATACACATGAAACCGCTTCTAGGAGTTCCCTTAACTTTTGGGCCACAGAAGAAACATGTGCCATCGAGGGCCCGTGTCCTGGCATTCCCACACTTCCATGGCGAAGCAGACCTATCTTCCATCGGTGAACTCGTCTTCTGGCGTTCCTCACACCTAATCCACATCGGACCTCTCCTTTACCCGCAGAATAGTATTTAGGAGTTCCCTTAGCTTTCAAGCAGACCCATGCGCCAACAGGGGCTGTATCCTGGAGTTCCTCACGCCTCGGCCACAGCCGACCTATCCTCCATCCGCAAACCCCTATCCTGGTCTTCCTAATAAGTGGGCCACAGTGGGCCCCTACTCCACCGGCATAACCGTATCCTGGCATTCCCACCGAAGCATACATATTTTCCATTGGCAAACCCGTTTCCTGGAGTTCCCTTATTTTTAGGCTACAGAAGACCCACGTGCCATAGGGGGCTCGTATCCTAGAGTTCCTCATGCCTCGGCCACAGGCGATCCGTTCTCCGCCCGGGAGCCTGTACGTATCCTGGCGTTCCTAATAAATGGACTACAATAAATGGACCTCTCCTATGCCCACGAAACGGCTATTGGGAGTTTTCTTAAGTTTTAGGGCACTGCAGACCCATCCCCATTCGGTGGACCCGAGTGCTTTCTTTCTTATACCTGGGCCACATTGGACCCGGTAAACCCGTATCTTGATACCTCCCACACTTCTAAGTCACAGCGGTCTTCTTCTCCATCGGCATAACGGTATCCGGGCAATCTCACACCTTTAGAACACAGCAGATCCATCATCCATTGGTGAACCCGTATTTTGGGGTCCCTAATACCTGGGCCACACCGGACCTCTTCTATGCCCACAAAGCCGTTTCATATCCCTTCGGTGGACCCGTATCCTAGAGTTTCCTTAACTTTTAGGCCACATCAGACTCATCGTCTATTGGTGGACTCGTGTCCTGCTGTTTCTCAATCTCTTGGACCACAACAGACCCATCGTCCATCGGTGCATCCGTACCCTTTGTAAATCACGAGAGCAATAGGAGGAAGCTACGAGTTATCCAGGAAGTTTGAGTAATTATCAGGTTGGTGCGAAATTAATTGCCGTTTTGGGGTATGCACAAATAAACTTCTCTCTGCTGCGGAATTCGAGCAATTTCAAGCCAAATTGGGTAACCTTCTGAAAGTGCATTTCCTCCTCTTTCAAAAGGCTTCTGAATATTCTGGCTAGCTTTTTTCGCTGCATTTTGTAGAGTCGCGAACAAATGATGAGCTGACGCGACTTTGGGGTCATCATGGTGAATGATTTCAAACTCGATCAGTTTTCACCGAAGGTGTCCGGTAATCTTGCACTTGTTTTGGCTCAGGATCTTCTTTTAATGCACGGTGAGCTAGTAGTCCGCGAAACTTCCTTCCAGAGATTTTGAACGCCAAGGCAACTATGATCGTGATGGGAGGTTGTTCCTTGGCGACCAAGTGTTAAGGACAGTCGTAGAGCCCAAATCGGATCTTACCATTCAAACGATGAGAGCAGGGATGGATGCTTACTATACCACAGCTTTGCAACATTTGACTTCAATCGACAGAGTAAGGAAGGTGCGGAAGTGAACGCCCCCGACCTGACTGCCGACCAGCGTCTCATCCGCTGTGACTTCTCTTCTAACTTAATTTTTCATCCCAAAACGACTCATTGCAGGACAACGTAGGTACTATAATCGAAGCTCGGTTTCTGTACGATAATAAGAATTGCGAATGGGCTTGGGTAGAGATGTTTTCCGATTTCTAAGTTTTACTAAATGAGATCTTCTCTCAGAGTAAGTTTTGTCAAGAGTTTGGTGGCGCTGAAAGGAGGTGATTGCCTACAGCTTTCTCCAACCTAGCCGAGGGTTGACAGCAGGGTCCTAATATCGTGATTTCGAGTCGATTTCCGAAAATCAGCTGTAGATGTGGCTGGCAGTGGTGAATTGAACCAAGTTTCCCCCTGCTCCAGGATAGCGCTAAGCCTCTCACTTGAAAACTCAGCCCTCAAAAAATTGCACAAGAAGGCATCGAGGGTCTCACTGATTCTTCTCATTCCTTAGACCTTCCACTTACTGAATATCACTTTTCCCTAGTCGTAGATGGAAACCTGTGGCAACAGCAAACTGCTGATCTAGAGCATGTCGAAATCGCCTTCCAAAAGTTTGTGGATTCTTGCGACCTAAATTTTCATTGTAGAGGCAAACAGTTCATATTCCGTTCGTCGGAAGATTTAGCGAATTAAATGAGCACTAAACTGGTGAAAAAAGTTGTGTTTAAGCAAAGTTGTAACACTTTGAAGTGGAGTGTTCTTTTCGGCAATTAATTTCGCACCAACCTGATACATACTTGGTCACAGAAAATGTCACAATGACCAATGATGACGCATTTGTTATTTTGTGGTTTCTTAGGGGGAGGAGGCCCTTCACCGATTTCGGCGAAAAATCACACCGGAACGGAAAATTAGACAAAGTGTCGAGGCGTGGGTCTGCCCTACATGCACCGGTAAATCAATATTCAGTATTTAAAAAGTCTCTAAATCAATACGTAAGTGGAATATACACATCTGCACTATGTTTTTCCATAGCTTGACTGGTAAATTGTAAGTATTAGGTGCGTGCAAAAGTTCCGGGGCAGTTCGTAGTATTCCATCGTTTAACGTCATATTGCTCTTTGCAGCTACAATATCCTGCAAAGGTTTCTGTGGATATTAGTAGCCTGAAACTTCTGCCACCTATTCCACGTTTGGATAGGATCCACGTTACAGCGTTGCCATGTTTTTGGTGTAAAATCAATGCTATGTGATATAAGCAAATTTGCGGAATTTTGCTTCATCAATGCAAATCCGGATGATAGACAAAGGAAGCGACCCATAGCATTAATAATGCATCTGTGGAGGGTATCTTCTCCAAAATGCCTGTGGCTCGTGGTTTCCTAATCATTACAAGCGGAGCTGAGAGCTAGGAAAATGCTGATCAGCAACTTGACCCTCACAAAGGCGTCCTGAAAGAGCAGGTTGAATCAGATCCACTGCAAAGTGGGAAGGACTTTTTAGGGAAATTAACCAACCATGTCACTTCACTTAAAGGAAAGCCGTAAGAAGGACAGGGTGAGCAGATGGATTCTGCGTGAGTGGAGCGACGATCAGCAATGTCCACACAGGCAATTCTACAGATATTCGACCTTCTGATATTCCAACAACTCTTTTTAGGAAAGATTGTTGTAGTTGATAGAAAATGGGTCGTGTACGAAATTAAGAGCAGGTCATCCCCTGATCTAGGTTCTAGCGACCCACCTAAAAATATGCGAGTTTAAGCCGCACTATTTTTTAGGAACTTGACGTTCATGGCCAGCAACTTGAGCCACCCGCAACCGATGTTTTTTGAGCGGATGCACAGTAATTGCCGAATACTATCCTCCTTTGTCCAAAGTAATCATGGGAGAATTCTTAAATCTAAGGCCAATACAGGCGAGCTTACGTCGTCCGCTGCAGCTGCGGGATAACGCGTACCCGTATGTTGCAGTATCAGCCTTGTGAAAAATTGACCATTTGCGTTTCGAAACTCTAACATAGCCTATAAACTCCTTGCACCTGTCTGCAATAGAGCATACACATTTCATGCTTCTATGACTTTAGCTCCGCAGCAAATCTTTTGATGAAGAGACCCTACTTGAAAACGACATGTTTCGCTTTTTCAATTGTAAGCCTGTCAAATTTCGTGGTTCCGAAAAAATTTTGTATTTGCCACATTGGGTACCTTACGGAGATCCCGACGCTTTTTGAATTGAATCAAAATATCGCCTTTGAGCCGAGTTATGGCGTTTTAAAAATTTATGTGCAACTGCCCCGGAACTTTTGCATAGTAACCCTCATAGTAACCACACAGACAACATCAGCAGCATACAAAGTCCACAAAAGTACTACCTAAAACACATACGATGTGTCCATGTTCGTTACCATTCGTGCCTCAAATTGAATTCGTCCGATAGTAGGTTTTGGGCCAATACAACTGGAAAAACTATTGAACAGCGACCAACTCCATTCCACTACATCAGCGAAACCATCGCGTCGCGCCTGCAAGCATCGCGCGTGCAAGGGACGTCGCGGCGCGAGGGCAAGGGACTGCGCGTCGTGGGAGCAAAGGACGTCGCGTCACGAGAGCGCAGGACGTCGCATCGCGAGGTCAAACGCCTACACCAGAGCGAAAAAGAGGAGGATCCCAAGTGCAATGATTATGCTGCTCCGTATATTGTGCTGGCTGAAAGTCTTGCTAGCACCGTCTCACCCGGTGGCTTCCCGACCGCAAATTAGTCACTGTGCAATGATTTCGAAAGTGCGGGTCCCGCAAGGATCATCTCGCTCCATAAATCGGTTTTTCGTATGACGTTTGCGCATCTCTCCCTCCATTATTGCCTATGTACAGCACCGCACAAGAGATTTCGCAAGACTCTCGTGGTCTGACGCCAGAAAAATCTGGACCCTTACCAGTCTTTATATAGGAGGATTAATTGACGACCCTAGTCTTACTACCTTGTTTTGACCTTCTACTCGTTTCGTTTGCCCGCACATTCCGACTTCATGTGCACTCGTTGACTCAGCTGATGTTTCTTGTTTAGCCAAAACGTTCGAGGATATGTGTATTCATTTCAAACCGCTGCCACTCTCAACTGAATTTGGACCCTCTTAGAGCAGAGTTTTCACCAGTGGATGGAGGCTACGACGTCGTGTCAAACTCAGAAATGGGCCACGATGCATGCTGAGTTTTTTTGCTCAGAAAAACAAGAACTATCAGAAAAATTACTCATTAGGTGAACTGGCAGAGCATGTGATGGCTGGCAGAGCATCTGATGGCGAGTGTGGATAGGATTCTTAACATCACCTTTATTAAATAGAAGAAAAGAATTATTCTAGTGGAAAGGCTCAACGATACTCTGCAGCAGGAGGAAACCTGATTGTCCTCACCACTGCCAACCACATCTACAGCAGATTTTTGGACGTCAACACGAAATTACATTACTAGGACTTTGCTGTTAACGAAAAGTTAGAAGTGGGAAAATATCACTACCAATATGAATTGCATTTCTTGTTATCGTACAGAAGCCCACGCTTCATCGACAGTAGTTACATGATCTAGAATTGGATTGTGTTGGGACGAAAAATTATGTTAGAAAAGATGTCACACTAGATAAGGCGCTTGTCATCAGTCAGATCGTGTGGTGTTCGTGTCCGCACCTTTCTTACCTTGATGGTTGAAGTCAGATATTCTGAAACTGTAGCATAGTGAGCGTCCGTCCCTGCTCACATCGTCCGGATGGTAAGATCCGGTTTAGGCCCCACGGCTGTCCTGAGCGTCTGATCGTCTAGCGACATCCCGCAACCACCATGGTTGCATCTGGGTTTCGAGTCGTAGGAAGAAAATTTCGTGAACCAGTAGCTCACTTTTTCTTGAAAAGTCGATTCTGAGCTAAAACAAATACAAAATTATCGGATACCCCCGGTGAACAGTGGTCGAGTTTGAAGTCTTTAACCATGATCCCCCAAAAATCGCGTCGGCTCATCATTTGTTTACGACTCTACAGAAAGGTACTAACAAGGGAAGGATACTTGGTCGCAGTGACCATTCGTGATGCGATGCCACTAGATGCAGTTTTTGACGCTGATTTCGATTACGTAGTCCAAATTTCCTGAGCGGCTCTGTGTAGTGAGTTACAGTTACAGTTTTTTTTTCGCGCTGATTTCGCTTTTTTCGCTTTAAGATGGAGTACTCATGTATTGGCTCCAGGTTGTGCTTGGTAGCTGTTTCAATGTCTTCTACAGAGTGACTAACTATAGAGTGAAACTAACTAAGTAACTATAGAGTGCTTTAGGAGAGAACAAGGGCATTGGTTGTCTGCTGCCCATGCAGCTGCCTGACCCCTATTTAAGTTCATGTATGAGGACCGCACTCAAGGATACTAACTACCACACTCATGGTCCTAACCCTACAAGGCCTAAGTTACGGTACGAAATGGATGCAATATTCGTGTCCAGCACCTCAAATAACCCCTCCATACAAACTTTCGGCCAGAAAATTTTTTTGAAAGTTGTTGAGTCCCTAATGTGGAATAGTGCCCTGCTATGTTGGGGATATGATATACGTAGAACCTTTGGAATCACTCTGAACCCTTATATTGTCGGTATTTGAGTGCGAAATATGGTATAACTGCCTGAGAATACCCTTCTTCAAGGAGACGAGTTCCGAATCAGGAATGCAAAGTGCGAGCCGGAGCAGGATTCAAACCAGCAAGCATGTGCTCCTCAAGGGAGGGACTTACCACTATACCAGGATCCAACCGGTGGGACGGTTGTCCGAGTTCGTATGTGAGGGAAGCGAGGGAGCCATAACTTTTCATTCAGGACCCCTCAGGAATGGTACAGATTCGAGATCAGCGTTGCCAGCTGCATCGAACCGTAAATAAATCATTAGGAAAGCTCACTGTGAAAAAGTGTCCTTCCCTTGTAAGAAGAGCTTTTCAGAATATTTGGGCTGCTTTTGAAAGAGGAGGGAAAACGCTTTCAGGTGGTCACACAAACTTGCTTTAAACTACTAAAGTTCCACAGAAGAGAAAGGTTTATTTGTGCTTACCCCAAAACGGCAATTAATTTCGCACCAACCTGATAGTGTCGCGCGCACTAATCTTCTTCTTCTTTAGCGTTTGTCCCGCGTTGTTGCAGGGTCCGCTCTTCTGGATTGTAGTCGCCGTTTGCTTCGATCGTGTGCTTGATCAGGATGCAGGCCGACGATCTTCAGGTCTTTGTGCAATGTGTCTGCCCAGCGTTGCCTCGGTCTTCCTCTAGGCCTCTTTCCAGGAACCTCGAATCCATGAGCGATCTTCTCGACTGATTGCTTTGTGGCGCGTAGCACATGGCCGAACCAGCGTAAACGCTGTTCTCGCATCTTTCCCTGAATGTGCACAACGCCATATCGCTCTCTCATGTCTTCGTTTCGAACATGGTCAAGTCTCGTCACGCCCGAAGCCCACCGCAGCATCTTTGCCTCCATCACTTCCAGCCGGCGTTCGATTTCCTTCGTAACGGGCCAACATTCTGTGCTGTAAAGCGCGGCCGGACGGATCACTGTCCGTTAGATCTTTGGCTTGAGGTTGTCACTGATTTTTCGGTCATAGAGTACGCCTGATGTGGCGCGGAATTTCATCCAGCCAGCGTTAATGCGCGCATTCAGCTCGGTCGTTAAGGAGGCATTGTCTCTGATGAAGCTGCCCAGGTACTTGAAGGCATTTGTTCGCGCCAATTCTTCACCGTTTACGCGCACCATGGCCTGCTCGTTCTTGTCCGTCGTCAGATATTTTCTTCACATTCAACCTTAGTCCGAAACTTGCCAAACGATCGTGCCATCTTCGAACTTGCTGTTCGAGTTCTGCCTTCGTTTCTGCGGCCAGCATAACGTCGTCGGCATACATGAGTGTCCACGGCACAGGCTTCTGAATATTTCTTGTAATAGTATCCATGACGAGAATAAACAGGAGCGGTGATAGTGCGGAGCCCTGGTGCACTCCAACCTTCACGTGAAACTCTTCCGAAGTGCCACTCGGCGTCCGTACTTGACTTCTTGCACCTTCGTAGAGCAACTTAATCCAAGTTACAAGTTCTTCTGGAACGTCATGGACCCGTTGCGAATACCAGATGAGGGCGTGTGGAACCCGATCAAATGCTTTTTCTAGATCACGGAATGCCACGTGAAGAGAAGCATTCTTCTCGAGATGCTTTTCCACCAAGAGCCTTGTAGCATAGATCGCATTGGTAGTGCCGCAATTCTTCACGAAGCCGCACTGGTTTGAAGACAACTCGACTATCTCACGTATCCGTTCGTCAACAATTCGCTCAAATACCTTCATCGTGTGCGAGAGGAGTCGAACGGGGCGGTAGTTAGAGCATTCTGCCGGGCTACCTTTTTTCTTCCAAATCGATACAGTTGTGCTGCGCTTCCATTCATCCGGTACTTTCCTTCCATATACGACTCTGTTGAAGAGCTGAGCTAACCATGGGGCAGGATGGCAATGCCGTGATCGCCGCAGTTCTGCTGCTACATCATCCGGGCCAGTCGCCTTTCCGGGCTTCATCTCCTTCAGTACCGTTTCTACCTCAGGCACAGTGATTGGCTTTACCACTCCATGTACTGGGTTAGCGTGTGGGATTGGCAGATGTGGAAATTCTTTGTTGCAAATGCTCTCGAGTATCGCTTCCATCGCTCCGCTACCTTCTTTCGGTCAGTGACAAAGTTGCCATCCTTATCGTTTACACCAAGGAATTTGACCACTTGTGTCTGGCGGTTCCGTGCTCGAGCAAGCTTGTAGAGATCCCGCTCACCTTCGCGTGTATCGAGCTTTACGTAGAGATCTTCGAAACGGGATGTCTTCGCCACTTTGCTTCGCTCTTCGCCCTTCG
>KN729397.1:0-16784 GCA_000816745.1 Ancylostoma duodenale
CAAAAAAAAACTTATAAGGTCTTATAATCAAACAAATCAGTTTTTTTGAACTTCAAGCACTTCATTCGTGGTCACCGAAGCGCATCGGACACCTGTTAGGATCAAATTTTTCGGGAAAGTCGCAATTTCGTACTTCTCACTCTTTGTGGTTCCCCGAATAGTTGAATCATTTGAAATTCGAATTATTCGAACAGATCTCGATTTGAAAAATGTCGGACAGAAGTAGTATGTTGTGCATTTGCGACTACTGCCAGATGATCCATTTTGGATGGTTTCACTGGAAATTTCCCGTTGCATAGACATTCGTTGTCTTAGCTCTTCCATTTTTTTCTAGGATTTGAGGAAACAATTGCTCTGTCATCTTTCATCCTATTCCCTTGCTGCTGGCACATCATACTTTTTTTTATACTACATTTAATTCTTACTTTGTACTAATATCTATTCGGAAAATACATAACTGATTCCGATTGAGATGCCGACACTTTTCAGTTTATGCACCTTTTTTGGGTACATTCCTTTACCATTTCTCAATTTCAGACGCCACTCCCACGAAGCTTCCGCGTCAATTAGCCGAGGATTCTCCCTTTCTCCGCTTAGTATTCTCAGCCCTTCATCGGTTATAGCGTACGATTTCTCGTTTCTGGACGAAGATCCTGGCATCCGGCTAGTACCTTCACCGTCGGAAGAGTGCTTTCAAGGAGCTGATCAGTCAGCGGGTGAGCTTCAATTCCATATTTTTGATTGCACTTATTTTTTTCTTACTAGTACATCGTGTTGGTTAACTTCTATCATTGGCGTGAGTCATAGATGACACATTTATACAGCTATTTTTTAGCTGATCTTTTCTATTTCATATGACGGGTATTATTAGTCGTTGTAGCGTTGGAATCTCCGTGTCAAACAATTTTTGCTGCTCTACTTTTCTACTAAGTGCTAAGCTTCCATTGACTAATGTTTTGAAAACTTCTATATTTGTTTCCACTAAATTCCTCAAATTAAGCGCTATATAATCCGTATTATGATCCATCCATGTGGTTTTGTGAATGACTTTCGGGTTTAGACTTCATAAAACTTTCGTAGACGTGTTTATTGCCTACATCCAGTTTTCTCCTGAGTGAAGTTCAACTTATGGATCTGCTTTGGATTTTGTTTAAATCGTTAGGTGTCGTATGTATAGCTTGCAGTGTCCCCTTGAGTGCATGGAGAAGGACATGGTGCTGGGAGACCCGAGTGACCGTAATTCCAAAAGTAAAATAAAAAAAAATTCGAAAGGAGAAGTACTGAAAGTCATACTTGAATTTAATTGATTAAAAATAACTGTCTGGAGAGTAATGATAAAAATAACAGGAAAGAAGCTCATGAATAACTCATCTGTTTTGTGAAGTTTTTTTTTTGTTTTGAAAAAATTAATGGTATGTTTTCCCCAGAGAAAGAGGCACAGTTCATCCGCCTATAATAGCTTAGATATAAAGATTCGAAGAGCAATGTTGACTTGCCATTCTTCAAAAATATGTCATGACTTCTCCTAGTTTTGGAATAAGAAATTATGCTCACCATGAACTTGAAAGCAAACCGTCATTCATTTGTTTTAGAATGCTCAACATCTCCGACTAATCATCTCCGAACTATGTCAAATTCTTTGGTAACCAGCATTTCACCGAACGTCAACGACGCATCTCATGACGTCCACATTCCTTCATTTTCTTCGATGCAGTCACTGAACTCTATGAGCGATGGTGGGTGCTGTTGCTTACTAGCACAAGAAGTGGTCCTTGTTTTATCTTCATTCTTATTGTTTCATCGATTGACCGTCATCAGCAGGAAATGTCCTGCAATAGCAGAAAAAACTCGGTTTTTCAAACCTTATGTTGGCTGGTTCACCTTCAGTTGCTTCGAAACTTGAAACACCATAATTAACCTCTCTACACTGTGAGTCAGTGCGAAAATCATTGTCGTAGCGTAGTTTTTGGGTTGCGTTGCGTTACTGTGAAGTTCTGCCATTTACAATTTCTAAAACTAATCTGGAAGGGGAGGGAGTTTGCGGGCGGTGCATATTCTTGCCAGAACAGTTGCCTACAACAAAGCTGGAGTCTGAACATCCCCAAATTTATTTCAAAAATGAACGGTTTCGACTAAGCCGACGTTCACGATCGATAGTCACACCGCATGTTTCAAAGTATACGACGCTCTTGTTTAAAATGCGTATAGTACACCAAGCGCGCTCATCATTCTTTTTTAGGGGACTTTAGGTACAGTGCTTGTTCGAATTTAATGGAGTGCCAGTCCTGTTTAGTCCGCAGTTTTCTTATCCTCACACCTAAGGGGCGGGGGGGGGGGGATAGAAGTAATTCCATGCTATAGACTGAATGAAGGACTGATCGATTTTGTAAATATTCACTCCATTGGGGTGTTAGTATGTTCTTGTTCCTGTGATTCGCGCATAAATTTTGAATTGCATGAGCAGCCTGGGATACCACTGGAAGATTTTGACACGTTGGTATCCATCAGCAGTAATCTCCAGTTGATCAGATCCTGTGATAAGGTCAGTCCAATATGTCAGTAGGGTACTCTTGGCCGACCTACGTTATTGGTTTGGGCCCATAGAGCGGTGAAAAAGATCAAAACAAAGTGATGATCATATTATGTTTCTTTGATGGGTCACGCTTATGTAAGCGGAAATTGCATCGCCCACCACATGCTTTCTGTTTCTTTCAGAAATTTTATGAATGGTGTAGATGTCAGATGTGTTATATCTTCATGATGAAGTTAGAGTGTTAGAGATGTTGTTTTGTTGTTGCAAGTGAGAAGAAAAAACGCTGTGTTTCTTGAAGTAGTTTTTCTGTTTACGCATAAAATATTAGGTTGAGAAATAAGCAATGGTTTTTCTAAGGGAGTCAACACCACTGTTTTCCACAAGCAACATTAGCCACAACAAAAGGTTTATGAAGCCCCTTCTTTCCTCTGATAGTGCTACCGGAAGAGGACAATCTCATCAGCTCCGTCCTCCTGAAAAGCCACTTTGTTTGAGACGACTAAATTCGCTGCCGTGAACTGCAATTTTTACGGAACTCCATAAAATGCCTAACAAAGTGAACAAAATAGGTGGTTGGCGACGGTCACGGACCTGTAGAATTGGTGTGAGCAAAACTACCCATCAATCCAATATCTCGAGCATCTTTTTGGCAAAATTTGCACGGAGGAGTCGTACGATCTCAGTGTGAGGGGTGACCTCGTGATGAGCGTCCAGCGTATTTTCACGAATTGAACTCGTTTCACTTAGGTATTGCTGAGAGTTCATACCCACAGTGCTTCTTCTTCGGTTCTAGAGCAAGATCGTGCGAAAAATCGCCTCGTAACTCTGGGAACAGTGCGTCCAGAACGAAAGTCGACTCCTCTGAAGCAGACTTCAACTTCTACGCTGTCTCTTCAACAGTAATGATTTTCGGTTAGACGCTGTTGACATCCCTAGCAGTTTGACCTTCATTTGTTCCATTGTTGTAGTCGAACAGTTGGAGGTATCGGGAATGGAAAATGAGGCGTAGCAGGAATTGGGAAATTTAGTTATAATATTCGTGAAGAACAAAACAAGAGCTACAAGAAGACCACTATGATATGCATTCGAACTCAGTTTGAATCCTCGTAAAAAGGGAAGTTGAAAAAACTGCACAATTTTATTGCCCCATCCAATACATGAACAGCTGAAATTTGGTCTCAGCCTTTTTTTTTCTGACGGTGATAGTTTTCTTTTGATTCTCATTCTCTCTAAACGGTTTATTGATCAGGGGTCGACGGCACTCACTCATGCGATTCCTTCGATCCAATAGCAAATGGAAATCGAGACGCGGCCACCCACGGGTCCGAGCCCATGATAGCCTCTCTTGGTAGAAGGGATTACTCCATAGGTGTGTTCCTTAAAATCCATTCATTTGGATGATCAGCAGAAATTTAACGCAAGCACTACTCGCTTTTAGAGGACATGAAAGGTATCGCGATGCAGCAACGCTCGTTTTCGGCCGAAGATACATCTTGCGATAAAGAAAACCAAGTAAGTTTCCTGTATCTATTGAAGCGGATGCTACCACCTGAATCTAAAACAAAAAAGAATGTGTTTTAGTTCGACGGCACCCCTGCAGAAACCGATGTATCCAGAAAGGAGATCGATGATAACGACTCCACGGAGAGGAGCGACGTTGTTGACTTTTCTGTCAACGACGCCTCCACTGACACAAATAGCTGCGAGGGTACCGACCGGACTCAGCGGACGCTCATACCTGAAGTATATTCTGCTTTTCTTCCCTAAATTCCATTTATTGAATGACTCAGAAATTATGCTGTCACTATTGTAAAATCACCTTTCTTTAGGGGGATCAGTCGGAAACCTTGGATGCAGTGGAGATTGAGAACACTAGGGATGAAGAAATTCGTCGAATCGAAGAAGCCGCGTATGCTTTGACGGATGGTGTCGAATTGCCGCGAGCTTCTGATCTAGCCGTGACGTTTGCTGACGACGAGAATTGTGAGTCATTTCAACTTTTGGCTGTTCATGATTAACGGGATTCTTCTCGAACTAATTTTCACTTGTTTTGTTTTTCATATGGACCCTACAGATGGCATACTCTGCAGCATAGTTACCTAGTTTATACCGCATTGAGTTAACAGTACTAACACATTCACAAGTTGTTGTCCTCAAATTGCTCAAAATTAAATGCTCATTCTCTATCTACCACCGCAATTTTGCTAAGTTGATGTTATTCTCTTCGGAAAACTAGTCCAGAATGATTTTACTTTCTTAAACCGAGCATGATGTAATCAACATTGAAAGTCACAATAGTCTCTGTTGAAATTATTGCTGAGCTCTTATGACTTGAAAGTTCTACAAACGGCTTCTTAGCATCGTTCTGACAGATGCATTATGCTGGAATACCGTGGCTTGATGAGATGCGATCGGCTGACGATGAAACGTAGAACGAAGCGCCATGTGCGAGTCAACTCTTCGGTCTCGTATTAGTCACGCAGACCATCAGCACGTTGGAGCCGTTCTCTTCCGCTCTTTGCTAAACTGTCGTTAACGCGATGATTAATAGCAAATCTTGCTCATTCTTTTCACCACAGAGTTTTCGCGCCTTACTACAATTCGTCATCAGCTGCTTAACCTCATCAGAAATGGTCGTAGGGATGTACAGAATAGCCTTATCTAAATGAAAAATCGGAAATTCTGCTACAAGAAGGGTCGAATTTTGTAAGTACTGCTGAATACTATCCTTCAGGAGAAGGTGTACCAGTCAAGTTTCAGAGGCTTCACTTATTTTCTGGTAATAGATTCTTTCTCAGCTCTCCTTTTGTCGAGAAATAGAAACTATTGGGTTGGTGCAAAAATAATGCGCGTTTTCATGCCTTTGTATCCGAACCTCGTAACTCTGTTCGGTGGTAGTCGGCAAGCGAGAGGTTTGCTGATTATGATATATGAGTCCGAGCTTCCCAGCCCAGTTGCTCCATGCTGTGGAGTATCTGTCGTGCAAGGTCTGCTGAGGCGGTGCTGTGTGGGACTGTAGAATCCATTTTATTGAGCAACACTGAGCTCACACAGTGAAGTTTCTAATTTATTCATTTAAATCTTGAATGTGCTTCCCAGAGGAGAAAGAATGGTTGGTCTGCAGTGAGCGATTTCTGCAGCAAGTCACCACAAATTCCCCGTGGCCTTATTTTGGTGTTGCATCGGTTTCTGGAGTCTTTCGGTGCATCTTCTTCGTCCAAAAGTTGACCAGGGCACTTCATTTTGTCGTAGAAGGTCTAAGCTTCATAGTTTATTACTAAGCGGCCGAGGGTTTGGTGGCGATTCTTTCGCTACAAAGGCGCGAGGCAGACCTCTCAAAGAGGATCAATCTGGTACTAGTTCGGTATGCGCGACATCTACTCGTCGAGCTTTTTCATCCTCCCATTATTACTGAAGGGAGGGATGGTCTGACGACAATCACCGGCGAGGTTCTGCGAAACCAAATGTGTTGTTTTGAATGGGTGGTCTTTGATTATTGGTGAGTTGGTGGTCACAAACCCCAGGAAGACCTATGCGACATTCCTTACTTTCGAAGCAAGGCACACCGAGTCGAAAAACCCGGAGGCAGCTTGGCAAAATGCATTCGCTCAAACTTCCTTCGGCAAAACTATGGTGGTATTCCGAGCGGTTCCTGCTGCGATGCTGCCGACTTTTGGCTAACTGAAGTCAGAATGGCAAAAAACTTGTTTTGGCACCTTTCATTCCAGAACTGAAAATTCACCGAAAACGTGAATTTTGTTTAGAATGCATAAGATATTTGAAAAGACCAAACCAAACCAAACCTTGAAATTTGCTACAAAAAATTGCAACTTCTCACACCTGAAGTTTTTTGCAATGAAAATGAAGCAACGAAAAACGCGCATTATTTTTGCACCAACGTAATGGAAAAAAAACAGCAAGATTATCTTGACACTTCTTAACGGGTGTGCCTTATCCTAAACCTTACTTTATTGAGAAATGAAAAAGACGTATGTAAGTATTTGTGATACACCTGGAGGATTGCTGCTGCTGGGACTCATGGGAGATCGAGCTGTTCTTCCATCGATTTCGCGGCTAAATAAAGGTCAATGCAATGGGCGTTCAAGAACTTGATGGTCGGCGCAGACCTATTCAAGTGAGGCTAATGAAACACCCTGCTGCTAACTTTTGAAATCTCTGTCTACTGTGGACTGTCAGCATGAGTTCGACAGCGGCATATTTGTCAATGCAGTGTTCTTTTTTAGAAAACCAACACTATTGTGTTATTAAAGCTTACTGAAGAAAAATTATATGAGAACTCTACTTATAAGGTCTGCTCGCCTGAATCGCAATCAGGAGGGGGAAAAAGTCTGAGATTGGACGTTTCTCACTGACACATCCTATCTGATCAGTTTTGTTGGGAATGGTACAATTTTCCTCATTTTCACTGCAAAGGGTATTTTGCTCGAAATTATTACCCAATTAGGCGATGTCTTTGCAGTAACGTCTATTCTTCCACTTCATTTTCATCGTCCCATTTAGTGGTACTTTTTGTAGCGAACTCATCTTCTCACTGTCCTCCCAAATTCACTACGCTCTCGAAATGGCAATTTTCGTTCCTTCGCAGCAAGAAAAAATAGCGATGTTAAAGATTATCCACCTTGATGGTTCTTTTTACTTGACGTTGTTATCTCTATTTAGAGTCTTCTCTGTTCTTCTTCGTAATCAGTCCTTTTTGGTTCTCTTTTTTATACTGCCATAAACTATGCTTGTTTTGCATCCACGAGGATAGCATACTAAAACATTCGTTCATCTTGCGCTAAATTTGCTTTTCTTTCGTTTCAGTTCTGTCAAATGTATCTCTCAGCTCAATTTTCACCATGAGTTGACCCGTTACTTATGACAGACTCCTTTTGCTGTGTAAAGTTTCTGCATTTTGTTTGCGGATGAATATTTTTTTCCGTCGAGCTATTCAGGTGTGTCACCAACCCGTCTCCTTGACGAATCGATGATTCCCCTTGTTGGAACACCTCATACAATGACATATATTCCTATGGAAGAAGTGTTTGCATTCGTCGAACGACGCCCGAATCAAGAACTGCCCGCCATCACCGAGGAAAACGAGGTTTCGTGTTAACTAGTCTGTAGCCTTAATTCTTATTGATTCCTCATGTAGTTTCGGATCAACTTGTCCTCATTTGCTCGCAGTCACTTGTGAGGATATGGTTCCATCTATGTAGTTTTCTAGGAATCTTCTTTAGGAACAGACATTACGCCGTTATCGAAGCCACACAGCCTCTTCAGTTGAGCGGCGATCTCGAAACGGCTCTACGGACCTTCCACAAGAGCCTGAAGAATTCGCTCCAGGGCTGGCAATGGAAATGGACTCGGGAATGGCTCCGGAGTTCGATTACCCTTATATTGTTGGTCCTGTGCACAGGTGGGAATTTTCGCTCAGTCCTGAACTTTGGTCTTCAGATTTTATCCAGCTATTTCTAATCAGTCTCTCTGTTTTCAATTTATTAATTTTTCTGTTGCTTTGAAGCGCTTCATAAAATACATTGTTCCAAGAGTGGTATCACCATGAGATCATGCTATATTGAAACAAGGAGAGAGTGTTCATTGCAGGCGAGCAGTCAGTGACAACCTTGGGGTCCACGATGGCCGTAAAAACGAGCTACGACGTACACAGGAGATGGAGGAGATTGATCAGGTTGGTATGCACGAGGTGAGAAGAGTTTACAATTTATGGTACA
The DNA here is from genome assembly GCA_000816745.1 of Ancylostoma duodenale. NCBI lineage: Eukaryota > Metazoa > Nematoda > Chromadorea > Rhabditida > Ancylostomatidae > Ancylostoma > Ancylostoma duodenale. The sequence goes on from KN729397.1 coordinate 8,269, forward strand.
ATCTCTCATTCATAAATAATAACATGTATAGGATGTCACAATGCGGTCATCAAGACTTGTTGGAAGAGCAAGTTCCGTTGTTTCTAACAGATGTCAGAGTCAAGTGAGCGTTCTTATTCTTTATTTATCATTTAGTACCTTGAGCTTTTGATCCAGGTCTTTCTTCCCGAAATTGGTCTCAGCGACACAGCAAGTTCTGCTCCTGCTCTGGATAGAAACTTGAGCAGTTCGGATCCTTCTATCAATGAGGAGAAACCATTGAGTGAGTTTTCGAATTGCCTATTGCTCCACGTCGTTGAGTGTTCGATGCTTTGATCGATTAGAATTCGACATTCCATATGCTTGCGGAACTATTCGAAAGCTGCATCTTCAATAGGACGTAAAACTTTAGCCCTTGCAGCTAAGGCTCGACTAGTATTTTGGGCACAGTTATTCACCGTAGTTTGTCTGAATGACTACGTTTTCACTCCAGGAACCTTCACTACATGTTTTCCTTAGTTTTTAGCTTGTACATTGCGTGGTCATATCGCTAATGACTTGATCCCATCACTTACTGACAGAATCCTCAGTTTACCAACCCTCATTGGCCGCGTATTACTTGACTCGGTTAACACTCGTGACTGTGTTAATTGTGATTGCCGCCGTCAAGCGCCCGTACTTTAATGAAATGGTTCCGGCATCTCTCGGCGGGTACCTATACATTTGGTTTCAGTTGCTTACTTATGGATATAGCGTGATCTGGGCTTTCCAGGATAATATCGTAAGGGTCGTTAACGTGAGCTTTTTTTTGCAGAAATACGCGAATGCCCACCTCCTGTTCTTCTCACACGCAAGGCTTCTTCGAAACAAAACGATTGGAAGAAACTTTCATCTAGTTCTTTAGCACAGCCGGTGAGTTGCTTTCGGTGCACTTGTTTGTGTTAAAGGTACTGTTCAGGCCATGCTCAAGGTCAACACCTAGCTGAAATGGAGTGAGTCCGCGCGTTGTGTAGTGTGTTGTGACTGTCGTTCATTCACTAAGATATACGGCTTAATTTACGCAAGTGATATTCTATAAATGAGCTCATGATTCTTATTGTCACTGTTAATCGCTGCACGCGAACAAAAACGAGTAGCATTTGCTGGAATTTTTCTCTTTGGAAACTTCAAGGCGTTCTCCCTCTCTGTTTTCCTTCCCCTTTTATGAACGCTACCAGCTACAGCCTCGCTCTAGGACTCAACACTTGATGATGCACTCTATCTAAATTTGCGTCATGATCACAATGAGGATTTTGTCGGATTTTTGAGGTCCATAACTCTCAACGAAATGTTGAATTACAACAACTTCATTAAGCTCTTTTTTCTTTCATTATGTTCAATAGAGGCTTTTTCTATAGTACACCCTGCTCTGACATCTTTTTGGTCTTCGTCCGTGACATTACAGTAATTAGACGTAGAAGAATCTACGAAAATAAATTCTTTGCCTTCAAGACAGAAAGCAGTTTACATTTGGGTTTGATGGGATTTTTATTTCGCCAATGAGCCAGTCTTTCAGCCATCTGTTCAACTACGCAAAGAGCCGGTTAGCAGGGATAGTCGACCCCAGTCAATGACTCGAGGTGAAAAGTACGTTCAAGCTTAATTTATGTTGTTCTCTCTTCTCTGTTTCTTCATTTTCTTACGGGAAGAATGTGGTGTCGTTTCCGATCTGTTGGTTTCCCTTCATGTCCGCTATTTTATTCCATTGTGTGCATTTGTCTGTTCTGCGGTGGTTGGGACTCGTGATCACGATAATCTCAAGGTCATCCTTCTGCCACATGGGCCAGGAGGAGATTTTAACCTACTCGTTGGAACTGCAGGAATATTCGCTGCGCTGTTGCTTAAAATCCGCTTCTTGGCTTCCGTTCACTTGCGCGTTTGCCTATGTTGTGTGATCATTCATAAGCTCTTTTTGCGCTTGAGTGATTTATGCTGTGCTATCGAAATAGTTTCTAGTGATGATGTTACCACACCGTCTCCTTCTTCAAGTATCGCTTCGTTTTCGCGTGGTGTGAGTTTCATGCGTCGCAGCTGGCGGCGACTCGCGGGCGATTCGCGACGAGATTCCGTAGATGCAGCAGTTTTCCGTTCTTTGGATGACACAGTAACAGCCTGCGACGGCTCACATGCGATGTCGTCAGCGGAATGCGCTTGCATGCCCTCCGAAGCCGTCTCAAACAAATATGTACGACGAGTGGCGACGGTACCAACTCGGCAGCGGACGACAGCACACCTTAAGCAGAGGTGGGTGGTCCGAGTTTGTGCAGACGGATACGCATTGCACAATCGCTAGTAGCGCCACCCCTGAGATTTGCCTGAATTCTAATCGCACGATATGCTCTCAAGCCACTTTCATGCCGATCCTTCGCTGCAGTAGCCGATTTCCGCTCATGTGTGGTTCGTCGTGACAGCTTGCGCGCCTCGTAATTGTATGCATTGTGTTGTCCAGAGGTTGAAAAACTTTATGGATTTAATGACAGCGCAGTGGCGACCATTAATCAGGTCACCTCATATAACTTCGTTATTTACGTTCCATGTCTTTGCTACACATTCGCGCGCGGCAACACCAAGTTTTGAATTTTTCATTGTTTTGAAGTGGATATAGTAACTGATTGCTTCCCAACGCATTTAAAAACTCCAAAATGTGCTAATTCTGTAATACTTCGCCAAACAACCGCTGACATTTTAACAGATATTTTTTGCCGGTTTGGTGGTCATCATTCCCTCGAGGAATATTTAACTGAGGGTGCACAGTACATTTGCAACCGAATAGAATACTTATTCGGTCATTTGAGTAAATCATTTGAATCGAATTATTTGAAATCTCGAACACTCGAGATTTTCTTTTTTCAAATTTATTCGAATATTCGAAAAAAGTCGATTTCCGAATATTTCGATTATTCACTTACATATTAGAAGCATTTCTTTATTCGTTCCATTTCCGCCACAAATCCGAACTGTCTACCCCCTTTCATCATGGTGGGAAGTCATCTACGTGGAAACAAAGAATTCTGAATTTCCGTAGGCCATTTAGTAGATTTCAAGCATAGCCCGGAACGCCATGCTGGGCGTGCTCTCTAACCATATGGTCTCGTCTTGGGTTAGCGGATTAACCGCGTGCACTTCTCTTGTTAGCAATTTTTCAACGTCTGCGTTGTTTAACTACTATACAGTGTTTTTGCACGATCTTCGCGTTTTCATTTCATAAGAATGGTGTGGAATAAGAGGCGATGCTTTTTTCAGCCATCCCTCCCCCACTACAAAAACTGTCTTTCGCTCAATCACTTGTATATTATGTGCTGATTTTGTGCATTTGACGCCACTGCGAGCAATAATTTTGCTCCGTTCTTGAATCCTACTTGGACAGACAAATTTCCACTGCGACTTCGTAACCAGGAAATAGTTTGAATCAATTTCTATCAAATATGTAAGTTATAGTACAGCAATGTAGAACCTTTAGATTACTGAAAACAAGTGGCAAACGTCGTACAGTCGCCTGCTTCCATGCAAAAAGCAGAATCAACAGAATCAAAAGTCTTCTTGTTCTCTGAATTCGAAACGAGATTCTTTTGCCGTGTACATATATCCCGAACGTAGTTTAATAGCAGAACTTCTGCAAGGTTTCGACGATTGCCTTAACACACAGCCAACAAGAACCGGAGAATCTGATTGAGCGATTTGAAAGAAGGGTTAGGTGACCTCAAGAGAGATGGAACACCAAAATTTTGTTCTTCATGCGCGGGGGTCTACCTATTGCTAGCGAAGTCTATCATGCTTACATGATTGCTAGACAAGGTCTGAAGGTCGTTCCGCATTCTGCTACGCATAGCCATTCCCAATATGTGGTTATCCCTCAGCAGGGTTTTCAATTTTCATCCGTCGAAACTACGGCGTTAATTTTTATATTCACATCTGGTATGTCTCACGAGTTTCGAGGCCTCGCAGGTTTGATATTCCAGTGGATCGAAGTCCAATGGACGGTGTAACATTTCCCAACCAAGTGCTACAACCGCGCGGTGATTCTTTCATGCTGGTAATCTTCATGTTGTAGGGACTGGAATGCGCCCACCTACATTGTATCATGTAAGATCCATGAAAAATTGTCTCTCTACTAGTCCACAGCGCTTGCAGTATTTTGTAAGAGATTACTATATGCGCTGAAAACTCCAAAATGTTGTTCCTACAGAACAATGACAGTTGGCTTTTCCCGTTCTCTTTGTGCTCTGCTTAGTGGGAGGAAATTGTTGGCAGTATCACCAAATACGTATCTTCTAAAAAAAATCTTTCTGGTATTGCAGATGAGAGTATATGCAGACCTAGCGACAACCCGTTTTCCGTAGAAGCGGAAACGAACGCTTTGCATATTCTTTACTATATATTTATTACATGAAATCGCTCATGTGTACGATAATAAAACACGAAAGTGAAGTAGATAAAACGAGGAACGTTCGACTATAACACCCATAGCGGTAGAAAACATCCTCATGGTAAAAAATGGGAAGAACAGAAAACACAAAAAAAGAGGGGATTGACTGAGCATCCATCTAAATCTCCAGATAAGTGTCTATGATATTGTTAAATGACCTGAGTTTGACAGGAAATGGTTTTCTGTTGTGTAGCCTTACATACTCTGAGTACTTTTCCTTTACTGGAAGTGCTGTGTGGGTTTATCATCATTCAACAGTATAAGAGGGGATCCGACCATTCGTAGCGAGATGTGCACAGTCAAATGCAGTTTGTAAAGCTGATCTAGATCTGTTTCCCCTACATGCTGCACAGCTTTCAGGGGAGAACTACGTGGCACAATTCCGGCTTGTCCAACGCGTTTGGCTTTTGAGACTTACTGTGTCATATTTATCACCGAAAATCATTTCGAACTGAACACGTCACTGAAATCAGTTGAAACTTTGAGGATTTTCTTCGATTTAGATAGTTTTTTGCGATCTTTTAGCAAAATTGCAGTCGAGGTATCTATGGGAGCATAGAATGAAGCATCAAAATTGTTGCCATGTCTTTTGCTACAGATAATACGCCTAATCAAGGGGTGCTCGTTGTGTAGCGAGAGAATACGGATGAACCACTATCTTACAAATTGAGTGCCCCTCACACACGATAGGTGAATGCGTGGAACCTCTTCAAACCAATTATTCAACGCGACCTACTTTATTCTTCAGTATGCCCGGTATTGTGGCGGTCGATTCCCATACCAATAGATGTTTATACGCTCTCATACAATCAAAAAACTCAATTTGTGATATTTGCATATGTGGCAAATAGCTAATGACAGTAACGAAAAGTTGAGAAGTGCGTTGGAAGTGAGGATTTGACCAGCGAAATGCTTGTGGTATAGCTTGCTTTTGCGAGATGTAGCTTTTCTATTTAGCGATGAGGCAGTTATTCCTAGTACTGCCACTTTTTACACTTGCATTGATATGGAACGTCTATGATGAGGCCGCACTCATTTACACTAGTTCATTTGTATTCAGCCAAGAATGCAGTAACCACCGTGTGTGAATTTCGAGTATTTCTGCTATCCTTGTGTACCGTGAATACTGTTAACGAGTAACAAAGTAGTACTAACCAATGCTTTACTCTTACCTGCGGTTCTGAATTCTAATCCTAGTCGGTGAACGTTTGCTTTTGTACTAAAATGGGGTGTGGTGTTTGTGCTATGTCATTGTCCTAGAAATCGCCTGCTTCCCACTTCTCCTTTTGTAACGGAGCCGTCCGAGTATGCTCATCCAACGTTCCTTCAAGCTATCTTTGTTAGCGTTGAACCACTCGTCATAGTTCAACTGCTGTTTCCACAAATGTGCTTCAGGTCAGGGGACAGAATCGAGAAGAAAAAGACAAAAACTGGATCCGATACATTCTCTTTTGGCAGTCTTTTTGGAGCCAACAAAGGTGCTAGGTCAAAAAAGGTGAGCCAATATATCCCTACATCTGTTCATAGCAGTAGAGAAACGAGTAACTATGGAGCACATCCATTGTCTGGATCACCTTCAAAATACCACCGTTTGGAATTTCATCAGAATTTTAAGTGGTTTATGAGAGTTGTTTTAGATTTTTATTTGCTCTTCTGGGTCTGCACTAGTCAATGGCGATTTGTTTTATACAACGAGTCTGTCTAGTCTGTAGTAACACGGTGCAGTCCTAGGCTTACTCTAGTTTTATAGATCTCCGCGATCTATAGGTCTTGTTTGCACTGATCGCGAAAAGCAGTAAAAAAAGGCAATACTGTAGTTCGCCACCCGTTCGTACTATTCGTAGTCTACGGCTCTGCTCCTCTATGCTGCATATTCACACTGTCTGTGATTTTCAGAAATCTGGTACGGATAGAAGTTTGGAGAACGTCATTTCGTCTTTCCAAGCGAAAGCGGGATCTGCTGTATCGCTTCCCACTGTAGGTTTTGTTTTCGAAATTTTGGGTTTTTTTTCCTAAGTAAGCCATGTGGGTTTTGAATAATTCTTGCCCATCTTTATTATGCTGAGAGTGAAATCTAGTTGTACGAGGAACTTGCATCGACGAACTCCAAGTTGCGCCGCTGTTTTTTAATAGGATGTCAGAGGGACAAGCACTTCCCATAGTAAAAAAAGTTTTAGGGTGAGCCATAACAGCAAAATCGTTTCAGTCTCCATTTCTTCATAGTCAAAGGGAGAAGTCAGTTTTGAAATCGATGAGGACAAAACTATAAACAGAGCTTTTCACCGTACACATCCAGAAAACATTAAGTGGACATTTGAACTGAATTATGGTTTCGTACGTAAGAAAAGGTAATACCTGTCAGGAGTCCAAACCCATAGCTTCATTCGCTAAAATGCCTGAGTTAGTTGGGTCCGTTTCATCTTACTCGGGCCTGCTGTTCAACGGTTGGACGACGCTACTCTCGTCACATAGTCGTGGGACACATTCTATTCCATTTTCCTCATTACCTGCTGTCTCTGCGTCCCTCAGCTGTGTGTGTTTGGGCTCGTTTCATCGCGCATGGCAGAGGATGGTGAAGGACTGGTTCGCCATGCGTTATTGCGGCGGAGTGGAGATGGAGGCAGCGCAAAAAATTAGTGCTGCCCGTAAACGAACCGAGTTGTCCGAAAATATAGATAGTAAGTTATACAATAAAATTTAGAGAACTAAATAAAGCTTGAGAGAATTAAAAAAAAACTGGAACGAAATCGCGGATTTCAAAATTATGATTAAAGTTAAAAGCTGGACGGATCAAAAGGTAGCTACAATATAAAAAGAAATAGATTTGTAAAATAGGTTAGTTAGCCCAAGATTTCCCTTGATTTCACCGTGTAGACCTGACCTGTTGTGATGGTAGCTGTGAGTGCTTTACCCAGCAGGATCCACTTGAATTGCAGCTTTTGTCTTACCACGAGATCAGGTAGTCCAAGACATGGTTCTACATGAAATGCAATGGAGTATTATAGAACGTGCGATGACACTCTCCTTGAATGCGTTAGAGATGTTCATGACCGTAGCGCTTGCTGAGGTGTCGCACAGAGCAACTCGGTGCAGGGAATGAAACAAACGGTCTTTACTAATTCGAGCCGTAATTGAAACACCAGTTCCGCGGTCGTCCTTAATCTCCTATGGGAATAGTTTCGAGAATCTTCTCGAACATCGTCTACACCCTATCCATTTTTATATGGATCCTCCAAGTAAAGCAGATTATTGAGTAGTTTTCAGCAAAAAAAATCCGTAAACCCATCATATTCTTGAGTGCTCACTAATTCCATTGTAGAGTTCATTTCCTATTCTCATTTTACGGGAGCTGTGATTTACTGCGCGTTTTCAGCGCCGAATGGCTTCTACAACTGACCTGGCACAAAGTCGCCTCCCCATTCCGGACTTCGAAGGTTAGTACTGTACCTTCTCAAGTGTTTTTGTTTTTATTAAGTCACTAGAATAGTTGTCAGTCTCGTTTCGTGCCACTGGTTTAACTACTGTTTAATTGGGCATAACGGAAGTGGCGATGCTGGGAATCGCTCCTTCTCCTATTTGGAATAGTTAATCGAGAGGGATATTTAGTACCGAAGTACAAATGCTCAAAAAAGCACGTATATGGTTGTCTTACAAGACGGCTTTGCAAGGATTTTTCATTTTTTAAAAATTTTCATTGCTTTTCATGAATCTAGACACTGGCATTTATTGGTCTTGTAGTTTTTTTTTTTTTCAAGGAACTTTTTGTTCTTTTGACGCTGAGTTGCTGCTCATCTCCCTGTTCCCAACTAATTTTAGCTTTGCATGGAAGTTTGAAGATGTCTTGCTTCAATGTTTCCGCTTTCTTCGAAATCTCTTGCATAGTTATCCTGCTCCTTGGAAGCCTCCTTTGCAATTTATGCAAACGTTTACTTGGTGCAAAAATGTTGTTTAAATTTATTTCTGTCTTATTCCTATTTTTAATTTCTATCTTCCCTTTTAGTGCCTATGCACTACGACTTCCCCTATTTTAATTGCACTGCTAATCCGCAAATATTGGTCTTGATATCCACAC